>SJYO01033299.1:534082-680000 GCA_006410555.1 Capra ibex
GACGTAAAAGAGCTCAACGCCGTCCACGAGAGCTGAATGCTGCCCCTGGAGTCCCTGGGCGAGACCACCGGAGTCCTTTCCGGTCAGGGGTACGCTCAACGAGCCCCCGGAGAGCCCTAATGAGAGGGTAGCTAGGGCCCCGGATTCTGGAACACACCTCAGCAAACGCCATGGACTCCTAAGGAGAGCTCCCGACCGTACCTAGAACCCCATGAAGACCTCAGAGGGGTCCCCTCAGTCAGGAGCAGAGATCACCCCCGTACGTGCACGCGAAAGGAGGGCTCGATATCGTCGTCACAGCGCGAAGGGAAGCATACCTAGTTCCCTAGACACCGAAAGGGAGCTCCGAAAGTGTGCTCCGAAAGGGTACACCGAAAAGGTGTTCCGAAAGGGTGTCCCGACAGGGTGCACGGTTGCACCACACTCAGCTAGGAGACGAACTTTCAGCTGCGTCACGTNGGTCTGAGAAAGACATATAGTAAAACATATGTTTTCCAGAGTCCACTAAATGTAATAGAAGACCGGTTCTCCGAACAATTGTAAAAAACCGAGAGAAGGAATTACTTACAATTAGAACAAAGGGGACAAAAAGAAATTAGACGTAGAGGAATTTCACGATTTCAATGTCACCCAATATTGTTTCTTCCATGAATTGAGTTTCTAGATTACAAAGATTATGGTCCAGATGATGAACAAAAAGATATATGGTTGATATAGATTTTTATTCCTATACTTTTAAATCGTCGTTCGTAACTGAGTTGTTTACTTTGAAAATTAGTCAAGATAAGATTTCTAAAACTGAGGAGCCTTCGGGGATGTAAGGATCCTACAAAATTCGAAGGACACGGAGGTCGCCAGTCCTCCGGAGTTTGTTAGTGTCCGCGTCGACATACTCAGGACGTCCGTCCGATCTTTCGGTAGTCTCCCCATAAACCTAACTTTGTGAAAGTTTACGTTTTCTGATTTCGGGACTTAACTGAAAAAGGTATCTTACAGTCTTCTCACCTTTTCGTCTCGCGGTTTTGGCCGTCTAAAAACAACCCCATGTACGAATCCTTAAAGGTCTCCCCGGGGACTTCAGACTCGTGCGGAACGCATACAGTCGAAGGAAGGAGTATTGGAACAGTGCCCGCCCTAAGGAGTGTGACCGAGGGTCGTGGAACGGTAAATCCCTGATGATACTCCGAGTGGTATCAACGTCTGGGACTTATTCAGGTAGAAACGACCTCCTTATAGATCGTCAGACAAAGTTAATTTGTAAAAGTAAGTGAAGGTAAGTCAAAGAATCTTGTACCTTTACTACCGATTGTAAAGAGATAGTGTCTGGTACTCCTACTTGTAGTATTAGATCCTTAGTGTTTGTCTTTCTGAACTTAGTGATCTAAGACCTGTTCCGTCTCGGTTGTGTCGTAGGGACGTTCCGAATGCAAACCTGACAAGTTCTCCCTTTTGACAAAATCGGTGATAAATAAACTCGTATGAGAAGATGTGTCAGTTTTGGGTTGATATAGTCATTCTTAATCCAACTTCTCAAAACGAGTCTCCATAATGACTAAGTACTTTTTGACGGGTTGATTGAATAGTTATATAAGTGTCTTTTGTATTGTATTACTAAATTTACTACAGGTACCCTAGTGTTTCACAACCTGTACTGACTAACTGACTTGACTTGACTTACTAAATTTCCGACTGAAATACTAAGTCAAAGATACTCAAGTCGAGGACTGAGGTCTTAGATTATCGAAAGACTGGAACCTGTTCAACGAAACTGGAAGTTTCGAGGTAAGAAAATCAGACATTTGACCCCGTTCACTATCACGGACGGAGTGTCAAACTACCTACATGGTGTAAACAATTATATATAGTTTATGACGTGTCATCCCTACCACCACCACCACCACCACCAAATCAGTGATTCAGTACAGACTGAGAACGCTGGGGTACCTGACATCGGACGGTCCGAGGAGACAGTCCTAAGAGGTCCGTTCTTATGACCTCACCCAACGGTAAAGAAAGAGGTCCCCTACAAGGACAGGGTCTTTAGCTTGGGTTCAGAGGACTTAACGTCCCTCTAAGAAATGACTAACTCGATGTCCCCTTCGGACGTGTGATCCGTAGTCAAGTAAAGTCAACGAGTCAGCACAGGCTGAGAAACACTGGGGTACTTAGTGTCGTGCGTTCCGGAGGCACAGGTAATGGTTGAGGGTCTCAAGTGAGTCTGAGTACAGGTAGCTCAGGCACTACGGTAGGTCGGTAGAGTAGGAGACAGCAGGGGAAGAGGAGGACGGGGGTTAGGGAGGGTCGTACTCAGAAAAGGTTACTCAGTTGAGAAGTGTACTCCACCGGTTTCATGACCTCAAAGTCGAAATCGTAGTAAGGAAGGTTTCTTGTGGGTCCTGACTAGAGGGAATCCTACCTGACCAACCTAGAGGAACGTCAAGTTCCCTGAGAGTTCTCTGAAGAGGTTGTGGTGTCAAGTTTTCGTAGTCAAGAAGTCGCGAGTCGAAAGAAATGTCAGGTTGTGAGTGTAGGTATGTACTGGTGTCCTTTTTGGTATCGGTACTGATCTGCCTGGAATCAGCCGTTTCATTACAGAGACGAAAACTTATACGATAGAGCCAGCCAATATTGAAAAGAAGGTTCCTCATTCACAGAAAATTAAAGTACTGACGTCAGTGGTAGACGTCACTAAAACCTCGGGGGTTTTTTATTTCAGACTGTGACAAAGGTGAGAAAGGGGTAGATAAAGGGTACCTCAATACCCTGGCCTACGGTACTAGAAGCAAAAGACGTACACCTCGAAATTGGGTTGAAAAAGTGAGAGGAGAAAGTAGTTCTCCGAAAAATCAAGGAGAAGTGAAAGACGGTATTCCCACCACAGTAGACGTATAGACTCCAATAACTATAAAGAGGGTCGTTAGAACTAAGGTCGAACACAAAAAAGATCAGGTCGCAAAGAGTACTACATGAGACGTATCTTCAATTTATTCGTCCCACTGTTAAACGTCGGAACTGCATGAGGAAAAGGATAAACCTTGGTCAGACAACAAAATACAGGTTAAGATCGACAACGAAAGACTGGACGTATGTCCAAAGAGTTCTCCGTCCAGTCCACCAGACCATAAGGGTAGAGAAAGTCTTAAAAGTTGTCAAATAACACTAGGTGTGTCAGTTTCCGAAACCGTATCAGTTATTTCGTCTTTATCTACAAAAAGACCTTGAGAGAAGGAAAAAGGTACTAGGTCGTCTACAACCGTTAAACTAGAGACCAAGGAGACGGAAAAGATTTTGGTCGAACTCGTAGTCCTTCAAGTGCCAAGTGTATAACGACTTCGGACCGAACGTCTTAAAACTTGTAATGAAATGATCGCACACTCTACTCACGTTAACACACCATCAAACTCGTAAGAAAGTGTAACGGAAAGAAACCCTAACCTTACTTTTGTGGAAAAGGTCAGAACACCGGTGACGACTTAAAAGGTTTAAACGACCGTATAACTCACGTCGTGAAAGTGTCGTAGTAGAAAGTCCTAAACTTTATCGAGTTGACCTTAAGGTAGTGGAGGTGATCAAAACAAGCATCACTACGAAAGATTCCGGGTGAAGCGTATTGTGTATGATTTTTGAATATTACAATAATGACTAAGAATAATATATACATTGTTTGGTCCGATTTTTATTTACTATCGGGTGGAACCGTGTCTATTTTTATTTGTATGACTTTCCTTGTCAGTATCCGATTGAATCGTGGTTACTCTGATGTCATCAGTGTTAATTTTTTGTTGTTGTTTTCGGAAGATGGATACTTCCTACGTAAATTTTTTATGTATATATATATAAGTGTCTCTATTATCTAGAAATCATGAGCGTCTTTTGCCCAGGAACGATATCCGTTCTTTTTGACTCAACTGAGATCTCTTGTGTCTTGGATATTTCTAAAGGACTATGTAGAAGGAGAGAATAAATGTTAGGTACTCAAAAAACAAAAAGAATAAGTCTGGTTCATATATGTAAGGAGTAACGTACAATAACCCTTAATGATCCCGTACGTACAATTGATCTTTTGATCTCTGACTACTTTCCTCCTATGCTAGTGACCAGAACCACAGTCCTAAATTACAGTGAAATAGTCTTTCCGGCATCACACAGGTTAAGGTCTAAAAAGTATACAAATTTATGTACAAATCTTATTCAAAGGATTGTTAAGACGTCTATAACAGATGCAAGTGTTACTTGTTTGTTTTTCGTTGCCGTAGTGAAGACTTAAAAACTTAGACAATGTTGCATTTATAAATGGATCTATATAAAATAAAATCATTTATAAAAACTTAAAGTTTACAAAGTCTTAAAGTCTTTAAAAATTTTAACTGTACTGAAAGGAATTCAAATAGAGATTAAACAACTATAACAATATTTACTTCTAACGACCCTCTTTATAGTTATTTGAGTCTATAAATCTACTGTGGTGGTAATACCGTGTTTCGTTTCTTCTTGATTTCTCGGAGGATCACTTTCACTTTCTCGTCTCACTTTTTCAACCGAATTTTGAGTGAG
The DNA here is from genome assembly GCA_006410555.1 of Capra ibex. Classification (NCBI taxonomy): domain Eukaryota; kingdom Metazoa; phylum Chordata; class Mammalia; order Artiodactyla; family Bovidae; genus Capra; species Capra ibex. Next base: position 538,637 of record SJYO01033299.1, read on the forward strand.
TCTTTTGCTTCTAGTACCGTAGACTAGGGTAGTGAAGTACCGTTTATCTACCGTTTTGTGACCTTTGCCAACCTCTGATAAAAAACTCCCCCGAGGTTTTAGTGACGTCCACTACTGAAGTCGGTACTTTAACTTTCTACAAACGAGGAACCTTCTTTTTGATACTGGTTTGATCCACCGTATAATTTTTCGTCTCTGTAATGAAACGGTCGTTTCTAGACAGATTAGTTTCGATACCAAAAAGGTCATCAATACATACCTACACTCTCAACCTGATATTTTTTTCGACTCGCGGTTTCTTAACTACGAAAACTTACCACCACAACCTCTTCTGAGAAGTCTCAGGGAACCTGATTTTCCTTAGATTGGTCAGGTAGGATTGCCTCTAGTTAGGACTCACAAGAAACCTTACTGACTACGACTTCGACTTCGAGGTGATGAAACCGGTGGACTACGTTTCTTGACTGAGTAACCTTTCTGGGACTACGACCCTTTGTAACTTCCGTCCTCCTCTTCCCCTACTGTCTCCTACTCTACCAACCTACCATAGTGACTGAGTTAGTGTAATCAAACTCGTTCTAGACTCTCCACCACTACTGTCCCTTCGGACCACACGACGTCAGGTACCCCAGCGTTTCTCGACCTACGTTGATTCGCTGACTTGACTATTTACTTTGCCTAAATATTAAACGGTCAACAAAGGGTATACTTGTGTGTGTGTGTGTATCTATATCCGGAACTTAGTTCGTTGGTTTAAACAATCAATACTAATAAATATATATAGATATCTTTAATGTCTGTGTGTGTATATTTTATGAAATCACAAAGACTCCCCTTTTTAGTATAATAGTCGTATATTTCTGTTAAACTGAACATGGGACGATTAATTATCGGGGAATAATTAAAATAGAAGTTAATGAAGTGACCGATTTTTAGTTCATTTCATAATTTGTCTTCACTCTAGACTGTAAGAACTGAATAAGAGATAGGATAACCTTTCAAAGTGATAAAGTTATCATGACTTATTTTACAACTTGTCTTTCTTCTCACAAGTAGGAACGAAACTTGAGTTAAATACCCCCTTTCGGGAGTCATAAAGTGGTAATCCATACGACGATAGACTCGCAAAACCATTAATGAAAATAATTTTCCTACTTTAAAGGAAGGTAATCATCTGTGAACTCTCAATAGTATCTATGCATAAGCTAAAAAAGTTTACAATGATTACATAACTTTAATTGAGTACTAAAATAATAAATAGGACAATTACACTAATTGACAAAAGTTTATATATTTTGTTTTACAAATTTTTCAAGAATCTAAGGACCTTATTAAGGGAACTAATATGTATAACGACCTAAATTTAACGACTATGACCAATTTCTTATAAAATGGTATGACACTTTTTATATTCTTATAAAGTTGTTATGTTAAAAAGTACGTAGGTTACACGATAACTACCGTCAATAAAATACTTAGTATCTACGTCCGGTCAAATCATCTTTAATCATTTCTTTCGGTAAATAGAATTAATATATAAACAATAAGGACCACGTGAGGAGGGATGAGGGGATGAGACCTAGGATCAAAGGAATACCACCATAGTAAAGGGAAGTCGTACTTCATAGTAGAAATAAGAAGGGACCATCGAGTCTACAAAGGGAAGTCGTACTTCATAATAGAAATCCTAAATTATCTGGTTTCTATGTGACGATAAATTTAAAAATATCGAAAACCAATAAATATTTAGATAAAATGAGAGTACGGAAACTTCTTAACAAAACCCACAATTATCCATAGATCTCTCCTTTGGGACCTCTTCTTTTACCGTTGGGTGGGATCGTAAGAACGGACCCTTTGGGGCACCTGTCTCCTCGGTCCGTATGACGTCAGGTACCCCAGTGTTTCTCAACCTGTGTTGAATTACTGGTTTGTTGTCTCCATAGACCTAACTTTCTAAAAAACAACAACAAGGAAAGTCGTTTGACTTAACTGGTACAGTAACGTAATGGAGGGTCGAGGGAAAACGATTAGAGGTAGCAAATATGACGGAAGGGGGGTTAAGGAGTGATGAGTAGAAAAAAGACACTTACGAATTCTGCAAAAACATATATATATATATACACACACACAAACCGACAATCTATATGGTAAGTAGTTAGGACGAACACAAAGTGTCTAAAGACTTTTGACGTCCGACTTTATAAAAAAAGATAAAGTCTTTAACGATCATTCGTATAAAACCTAATACACTATTATAAAGTGTCAAGTGACTAGGAGAAATAAAAAATAGGGAACGAAAGAAAGGGAGTCTAACCTCCCTTACGATACAGAGGTAAATGGTGACGATGTAAAGAGACAACCGAAGTTGGACGAGGTCAGAAGTCATATCGGGTAGACAACTTACATTGTAAAGTCAAGTCAAGTCGAGTCAAGTCAACACAGACTGAGAAACGCTGGGGTACTTAACATCGTGTGGTCCGGAGGGACAGGTAGTGGTGGAAGGTCTCAAGTGAGTCTAAGTACAGGTGGCTCAGTGACTACGGTAGGTCGGTAGAGTAGGAGACAACAGGGGAAGAGGAGGACGGGGGTTAGGGAGGGTCGTAGTCTCAGAAAAGGTTACTTACTTGAGAAGCGTACTCCACCGGTTTCAGGACCTCAAAGTCGAAATCGTAGTAGGGAAGGTTTCTTGTGGGTCCTGACTAGAGGACATTGTAAATTCTAATGTATTTATTAAGTTTTTATTAAAAGTAAATCAACGAAAAAACTCGAAGGAACTACCGAGTCTACCATTTCGTAGATGGATGTTACACCCTCTGGGCCGAAGTTAGGTACCCAGCCCTTCTAGAGGACCTCTTCCGTTACCGTGGGGTGAGGTCATAAGAACGAACCTTTTAGGGTACCTACCTCCTTGGACCATCCGATGTCAGACACCCCAGCGTCTCTCAGTCTGTACTGACTCGCTGAAGTGAAGTGAACGAAATCTAAAGGATAGACAAGTGGATAATAAAAGTATAAAAGGAATATAAACCATTTAATAGAAGACACTATTGAAAAGAAGGACTTGTATATAGAGATCACTTTCACAAACCCTTTTAGATTTGTAGATTACCCACGATTGACGAAGGGGTAACTAAAACCGTTAATGTTGATTTTTTCTGGTTCTTTTTAAATGGTTCCAATATTCGTCTATACGTTTTTATTATATTACTTAGACCTATTAAACTGACGAAGATCGGGGTTTTATCCACATTTGTCCTGACTTTTATAGACGTTTATTCTGGTTACCTCTGATAAGTTGATCTACTTCAATAAGACTTGATTTCGTTTCTAATTTTATAATTGTACCGAAAGGATGGTTCGAATGTGAAAAATCTAACATATCTCTCCGTGTAAATTTTACTTCACCTCTTTGACCATACTCTTTTGTTCATTCCATACTCTTGTTACAATGAAATACACGTGAAAGTATCTTTGTTTATATAGTCTTCGGTTGAATCAAAAAAAAAAAAAAATGGTGTAAATGAGATAAGGATTCAAGGTGATGTAATGGTTTGATGAAAAGTTTTTATTTTTCAAATACTGACATGGAATTTATGATTAGAACCCAGGGGTTCCAGGTTTACACTTGTTGGTAATTCTCACTGTATTTCCGATAGAATCTATGGATTCTATTGCATGACTTACCCTTTTTTTTTTCATATTTACTATAATAGTTATTCGTCAATTATAGGTTTTATATATTTGTCGAGTATGTTGAGTCATATTTTTTAACCGGTCTTCCGGTCTTATCCATAAAAAGGGGTTCCTTCTATATCTCTATAGGCTGTCCGTTTACTTTTATACGAGTTGTGGTGATTAGTCTCTTCACGTTTTGGTGTTACTCTATGATGAAGTGTGGACAGTTTTATCAATAAATAGGAGTTTTTTAAATATTTATTGTTTACAACCGTTCCTACATCCCTTTTCTTTTGAGATCGTGTGTCAACTACCCTGACATTTAACCGCGTCGGTTATACCTTTTATCATACCTTCAAGAAGTTTTTTGTTTTTTATCTTGATGGTATATTAGGTCGTTAAGATGACGGGCCATATATAGAATTCTTTTAATTTTGTAATCAAACCTTGTTTTACGTGGGGTTACAAGTATCGTCGTAATAAATGTTGTCGGTTCTATACCTTTGTTGGATTCACGGGTATTTGTCTACTTACCTTTTTCTTTTACACCGCATATGGACATGTTTCTTTATAATGAGTCGGTGTTTTTTTGTTACTCTAAGACGGTAAATGTTGTTACACCTACCTGAATATATCTCATGATACGAATTCAGTCTGTTTCTATTTGACAATGATGGTATGTATATTGGATTTTTTATTTTGTTTACTAACGGATATTCTTTTGTCTAAGTCTCTATATCTCATGTAAGCTCACCAAGAGTTTCCCTCTCCCTTCACCCCTCCCCTTTCTAACCATATACTTTTAATTCTCTGTTTGTTGACATATTTTATACGTTCCTATATGTTCCTATTGTCGTGTCCCTTTAAGTCGGTAATCAAATATTACTGAAATCTCTTCATATTAGATATTTTTATTAATGATACAATATATAAATTTTGATTATAAAATTTTAGTTGATATGTAGTTATTTTTTAAATTTTTGATTATTCTATAGTCCCTTCCTTATACTTCCTTAAGATTGTAAAATTGTGTATTACTAATTCCATTTTCGTTTTATTTTATCTGTAAAAAGAACATATAAATGAAAGTACTGTTTGAAGAACGAACCTTATATAGTTGATGTTCGAGTAAGAGATTTGATGAACGATAGAAGAATGTGAATTCAGTTTTAGTTTCACAAGATTACAGATATTTTCAGTCATAGTAGATTGAGATGGGTGGAAAATAATTCTCAGACTGAAGAACCGAGGAGTGACAACAAGTTTGTAACGTCTGTATAAGTACTTAATCTAAGAACCGTGCCGTCAATAGAGATACCCTTGAGAAAAGGGGGGTCTACAATACTAGATGTCCCTTAGATACTCGTTTCGAAATCGTTTCGGGGAAAAAAGGAAACATACTCTTGGACGGGAAGTCAAATCACAGGGTGAGATCAAAAATTGTAATATTCCTACTGTAATACTTGTTTTAATGATCCGTTGTAATGAAATGTATTTTTACTACGGACTAACCATTAAAAAAAGTCCTTACCCTCCTTTGTATACTTTATTTTATAGAAACCTGTTACACTAAACTCTAAGAGATTCACGTTACTGTAAGTCACTGAGAACATTTACTAGTATAGGGAACATGTCGGGGGTCTTTGTTACGGAGACCTTCATATTGTTCCAAAAACCGAAAATCTATTATGTTCCTAAGGTTTTGTTCGTTAAGGACGGACACCCTGAGAAGAGGACCAAGGTATACCTGACGAAGTTCCTATGAGTGACTTTCCTTTCTGGTACGACACCCTCGATTAGAGCTATAGACTCATCTGACCACGGTTTACACCAGATTGTATCAGATTTAGAATTACAATTCAACTTGGTTTTTTCTTAGGGAACTACCAATTACAGTATTCCGGAATTCATGGTAGATATGTAAAAGGTACTTCGGTTTTATTAAAAACCTGTTTTTGGTAAAAGACTTTTAGGAAGTATAAAATGGTGACCAGACTTAAGGTGACCTAAGACTATAATTAATACGGTGTATCCAAAAGTCCAAGCAACAATAGAGACTCAGGACAAGTAGGTCACTGGTCAAAAACTGTTACGGAATAAAAATAGGCGGAGGAGGTTTGATTGAAGAAGTACCTAATAAAGTTGATAGTATAGGGTTTGTAATCCGTAAACTTGAAAGACAAAATGTACGGTCCTTGAGACATTGTTTACCATTAAATTACCAAGTGGGAAGTTTAAATACGTTTAGACACGACTATAAAAAGATGAAATAATCTTTCCCTACCACCCCCTCTCTCCTTTCCTCTTCTCTGTCATTTCAACTAACTAAAACAAATAAACCGATAAACAAAAACACAAATAATATATAAAGAGGATGTACCTGTGTGTGTGTGTGTGTGTGTGTGGAGTACCCGACAGATGAAGTGTAAAATCCAGGGGTTCACCATATTGACAAAACTAGTGGTTAATAAATTGTAGTACTTTTGTCGACACTACCGGTGTCTCACGGGTCTATTAACCAGACACGTACATATATTTGTGTTTACATATATATACATGTATATACATATACATAAACGTATATACATGTATATATATGTGTTTTATATGTAGTGTATATATTAATCTGAGGTACTTTTTGACAATCTGATTTTAAGACACTTCAAAGTTCGATGTTTTTAAGTTATATGTTTTAACACAAAGATGGGTGACGATTACTTATTAGACTTTCTTTAATTCTTTCGTTAGGGTAAGTGTTGACGTAATTTTTATTATTTTATGGACCCTTTGTAAATATTGGTTTCCCCACCCCCTTTGACGCGTGACTTTTGATTCTACAACTACTTTCTTTAATTTTTGTATTTATTTATCTTTCTAAGGTACCAGTATCTAATCTTGTAATAATTTTATAAGTGTGATTGGTTTCATTAGGTGTCCAAGTTAGGGGTAGTTTTGAACTTACAATAAAAAGTGGTTTTATCTTGTTAAACATATCTTGGTGTTTTCCGGGGTTTATCGGTTTCGTTAGAATTTTTTCTCATTGTTTAAACCTCTGTGATACAAAGGACTAAAGTTTGATATAATGTTCGGATATTATTATTTTTGACATACTCGGACCATAATTTTGTCCGTGTATTTAGTTACCTTATTCTAACGACGACGACGACACAGAGAAATCAGTACTGGTTAAGACACACTAGGGTATCTACCGTCGGGTGGTCCGAGGAAGTAGGGACCCTGAGAGGTCCGTTCTTTTGACCTCACCTAACGGTAAAGGAAGAGGTTACGTACTTTCATTTTTCAGTTTCACTTCAACGAGTCAGCTCAGGCTGAGTCGCTGGGGTACCTGACATCGGATGGTCCCTTTTAGGGTACCCTAAAAGGTCCGTCCTCATGACCTCACCCAACGGAAAAGGAATACGTTTTTAGACGTGTGGGATTTGTATGTGTTAAAAAAAAAAGTAAAGACAGAGTTATTTCGGTCCCCTTTTTACTCAACTTACAATTTTTGTTAAGTATATTTACTAATTATTCCTTATCCGATGTCATCTGTGTCTATAGGGTATATATTGGGATCCACCATAAAACTTTGTAAAATAAGACCTATTTTGTCACGAACCCTTGTACCCTGTTGTTTATATCAACTGGTCCGTAAAGTACACTTAAGGACTTACTTAGAACCAAAAACAATTGAAAATCGATTGTCTACTTTGAGTCTACCGGTAATATGATGACACCCGTTCTTAGGGAATCTTCTTTACCTCATCGGGTAGTACCAGTTGTTTTCTCAGGTTTTACTTCATGAACTGCGTTAGAGTTTTTGTCTTACTAGAGACAAGCAAAGGTTCCGTTTGGTAAGTTAAAGTGTCATTAGGTTCAGATACGGGGTTAGTCATTACGACTTCTCCGACTTCAACTTACCAAGATACTTCTGGATGTTTTGGAAGATCTTAATTGTAGGTTTTTTCCATAGGAAAAGTTCCCTGACCTTACGTTTTTAGTTCTCTATAGACCTCATTTTCCGTTTAAACCGTAACCACATGTTTTACTTCGTCCCGTTTCCGATTATCCCAAAACGGTTCTCTTGTGTGTCCAGTGTCGTTTGTGGGTGAAGTTTGTTACGTTCTGTTCTGTACCGTGTACCTGTAGCGGTCTACCAGTTGTGACTTTAGTCTAACTAATATAAGAAACGTCGGTTTCTACCTCTTCGAGATTTGTCGATCGTTTTTGTTCTCACCCTCGACTGACACCGAGTCTATTACTTGAGGAATAGTGGTTTAAGTCTGAATTTAACTGTTTTCATCCCGTTTGGTGACCTCTTCCGTTACCGTTGGGTGAGGTCATGAAGACGGACCTTTTAGGGTACCTACCTCCTCGGACTATCCGACGTCAGGTACCCCAGTGTCTCAGCCTGTACGGAGTTCACTGTCGTCGTCGTTCGTCGTCCCGTTTGGTGACCGTTAAGTCAGACTGGATTTAGTTTAGGGGACTAATATGTCACCTTCACTGTTTCTGAGTTCCCTAATCTAGACTATCTCACGGAATTCTTGATACCTCCTCCAAGTACTGTAACATGTCCTCCGTTACTAGTTCTGGTAGGGGTTCTTTTTCTTTGCGTTTTTCCTTTTTACCAACATACTCCTCCGGTATTTTTATCGACTCTTTTCTCCTCTTTGTTTTCCGTTTCCTCTTTTCCTTTGTATGTGAGTAAACTTTCGTCTCAATGTTTCTTATGGTTCCTCTCTATTCTTTCGGAATGGATCTCTAGTTACGTTTCTTTATCTCCTTTTGTTGTCTTGTCCTTTCTGATCTCTAGAGTTTAATCTATGGTTCCCTTGTATAGTACGTTTCTACCCGTGTCGTTTCCTGTCTTTACCATACCTGGATTGTCTTCGTCTTCTATAATTCTTCTCCACCGTTCTTATGTGTCTTCTTGATATGTTTTTTCTAGAAATACTAGGTCTATTGGTGTTACCACACTAATGAGTGGATCTCGGTCTGTAGGACCTTACACTTCAGTTCACCCGGAATTCTTCGTGGTGATGTTTGTTTCGATTTCCTCTACTACCTTAAGGTCAACTCGATAAAGTTTAGGATTTTCTACTACGACACTTTCACGACGTGAGTTATACGGTCGTTTAAACCTTTTGAGTCGTCACCAGTGTCCTGAACTTTTCCAGTCAAAAGTAAGGTTAGGGTTTCTTTCCGTTACGGTCTCTTACATGTTTGATGGTGTGTTAACGTGAGTAGAGTATGCGATCGTTTCATTACGAGTTGTAAGAAGTTCGATCGGAAGTTGTCATATGACACTTTTGTCCTATAAGTTCGACCTAAATCTTTTGATCTCCTTGGTCTCTAGTTTGACAGTAGTAGGTAACCTAGTAACGTTTTCGTTTTCTCAAAGTCTTTTTGTAGATGAAGACAGAATGACTGGTGTGGTTTCGGAAACTGACACACCTAGTATTCTTTGACACCTTTTAAGAAGTTCTCTACCCTTATGGTGTGGTGGACTGGACGGAGGACTCTTTAGATATGCGTCCTGTTCTCCGTTGTCAATGTTGATCTGTAATTTGTTGTCTGACTAAGGTTAATCCTTTCCTTATGCATTTCCGACAAATAACAATGGGACGAATAAATTGAATTACGTCTCATGTAGTACACTTACGGTCCGACCTACTTCGTGTTCGACCTTAGTTCTAACGACCCTCTTTATAGTTATTGGAGTCTATACGTCTACTTTGGTAGGAATACCGTCATTCGTCTCCTCTTGAGATTTCTCGGAGAACTAGTTTCACTCTCTCACTTTTACAACCGAATTTCGAGTTGTAAGTCTTTTGATTCTAGTACCGTAGACCGAGGTAGTGAAGTACCGTTTACCTACCGTTTTGTTACCCTTGTCACAATCTGAAATAAAACCCCCCGAGGTTTTAGTGACGTCTACCACTGACGTCGGTACTTTAGTTTTCTGTGAATGAGGAACCTTCTTTTCGATACTGGTTGGATCTACCGTATAATTTTTCGTCTCTGTAATGAAACAGTTGTTTCCAGGCAGATCAGTTTCGATACCAAAAGGGTCATCAGTACATACTTACACTCTCAACCTGATATTTCTTTCCACTCGTGGTTTCTTAACTACGAAAACTTGACACCACAACCTCTTCTGAGAGTTCTCAGGGAACTTGACGTTCCTCTAGGTTGGTCAGGTAGGATTTCTTTAGTCGGGACTTATAAGTAACCTTACTGATTACGGTTTCTACTTTGAGGTCATAAAACCGTTGGACTACTTTTCTGACTGAGTAACCTTTTATGAGACTACGACCATTTCTAACTTCCGTCCTTCTCTTCCCCTGCTGTCTCCTACTCTACTAACCTACCGTAGCGTTGACCTACCTGCACTTAGACTCGTTCGAGACCTTAACAACTACCTGTCCCTTCGGAACACACGACGTCAAGTACCCCAACGTTTCTCAGCCTGTGCTGACTTACTAACTTCACTTACTTGAATCGACCGTCTTTCTATATTTTCGACATATAGTGATCGTGTTCTATATTTTTATTGAAAGATCAACGAAACTTTTGAGTTCCTTTCAATTGTATGTCTTATACAGTAACACAGACACACACAGACGCAAAACATTCCTCACAATCTCCTCACAATCAGTGAGTCAGTACAGACTGAGAAACACTGGGGTACCTGATATCAGGTAGTCCAAGGAGACAGGTACCTAAAGAGGTCGGTTCTTATGACCGTATACAAAGTAAGGAAAGAGATCCCTTAGAAGAGTTGGGGCCCTAGTTTGGAAGGAGAGGACGTGACGTCCATCTAAGAAATAACACAACACATATCCGTAATGTTTAAGAGGGATCGTATGAAGAATATCCATTTTTCGATGAACGTCCATTTCTTTTACTCGAAGATAGGTCACAAAATCACGAGAAAAGACTCAATTTTTTTTGTTTGTTTGTTTGTTTTGAAAAGAAAAGTATAGTTCAAACAATTAAGGGTTCTCTTAATTTCACTTCCCAAACCCGTAGTTCGGTCGTTGGTAGTTGAATAGAGACTATAAAAGTGAGAAAGTTCCATCTTTTCTCCGCCCACAACAAAGTTAAAATAACTTGTCAATCCTTTTAACTTTGTCTTTTACATTGGAACAGAGAATAAAGAGTTTCCAGTATGTTGATCCGTCGTGACTGCTTACATTATTACAGGTGAGAACTGACTTACGGGAAAATAGTCTCCATTAATCGAATATAACATAAAAACTACGTACAAAATTTGAGAATAAAAACTATGTACGAAATGTGGGAATTTGTAATTGGAATAAAAAGAAATTGTTTTTAATAGTTTAACACCGAGTCTCTAAGTTATGGAACAGAGTGGAGTGTGATTAAAATTTATGTTTCGACTCTAAAAATGTTCCTATAGATACGGGGGGTTCGAAATATGAGTAGGAGAGGGTTTATTATCAGATGTAAGAATAACTCTCAATTTGTTACGACACTTACGATTTCCTCCACGTTATCTTTATGTGATTACTCTCCTGGATGTAATCACCTAGACGATATATAAAAAGTTCCTTTACATAGTGAAAGTTCCGACCTACCGTAGTGACTGAACTACCTGCACTCAGACTCACTTGAGGCCCTCAACCACTACCTGTCCCTCCGGACCGTACGACGCTAAGTACCCCAGCGTTTCTCAACCTGTGCTGACTCACTGACTTGACTTGATTCAAAGATAAACTTCGGGACCATTGAATTATTTCTTATTAAAGTATAACACCAAAGGTTTATGAGACTTCGTGTGTGTAAACCCCCTTCAAACAGAAAAATTCACATTTTCATTGAAGTTCATTTGTACTGACGGTAAGATAAACGTTGAAAATTTCATTACTTGTTCCAGACATAATATAGTTGAGAGTCTAGCGTATTGTCTTTATGTGGATAACTTTTTATTAATTAGGATAAAAAGACCGGAAAAGGGATTTGGTCTCGGGAAACAAAGGATTGTATGGTTTTATAAACTTACTCTTCCCGAAAGGAGACGTTACACTTTGGTTCACCTCATCGATGATAAACTTTTAGCATACAACACGACACGACACGAATCAACGAGTCAACACAGGTTGAGAAACGCTGGGACACCTGATATCGGACGGTCGGAGGAGATATGTACCCCTAAGAGGTCTGTTCTTATGTCCTCACCCAACGGTATTGGAGGAGGTCCCCTAGAAGGGTTGGGTCCCTAGTTTGGGTCCAGAGACCATAAGATCCACCTAAGAAATAGTAGACTAGGTGGTCTTTTATAGAATATCCAATACCTATTATCGACGAAGTACTTCCTCTCTCTTATGAAATTTACCAATAATTGGTAACTTATAAAGGTGTAACATGATTACCATAGAATGTAAATATTCCTTGAAAAATCGGTTTTCGTTAAAAGTCTCTAATGGTAGACTATATATATATATATGTACCGTTGTACGTATGAAGAGATATTATATGGTTACATCCTGGTATTCATACGGTAAGTTTATCTTTAGACTTTTTTTTCTTTTGTTGTCTTTTTTCGGACCGTCGATCTTATTCCAATTTTTTCGTATATTTGGACTCATCCTTTCCTTAATAAAGGAAAGAGGTACGTTCCTTTACAAACGATCTCATTTCCCTGTCATACGACGACGACGACGATTCATCGAAGTCAGCACCGACTGAGACACACTGGGGTATCTGTCGTCGGGTGGTCCGAGGGGGCAGGGACCCTAAGAGGTCCGTTCTTGGAACCTCACCCAACGGTAACGGAAGAGGTTACGTACTTTCACTTTTCACTTTCACTTCAGCGAGTCAGCAGAGACTGAGAATCGCTGGGGTACCTGACGTCGGGTGGTCCGAGGAGGCAGGTACCCTAAAAGGTCCCTTCTTGGGACCTCACCCACGGAAGAGGTTCCCTGTCATATCATCTGTCCTTTCTCGTGACGTAAACCTAAGTCTTTAGAACTAACACTTGAGTTGGTGGGTACTCTGGACTACGTTTAATGGATTGGAGAGAAGAGTTAAGGTTTTCCTTTTATTAGTGAGAATTAGTTGAATAGGAATTACACTTCAGTTTATAATCATCCATAGCTGTGTAAAAATTTACTGTCGACTTGTTTTAGTCCGTAAGAAGACAAGTAACGATTTAAATAACAGTTTGAACCAGTTAGTTTATAGAATCCGTTGAACGTTTTGACAACTTCATAAAAGATTAGGATCATAGTAAAGTTTGAGGAATATCGACTGGTGTAAGTTTTGATTAGACGTATGGTTGGTCACTCATTGACGATTGTACTTGACTATAATTGTCCTACATTTGTTGTCTTCGTTTCTAAGGACGTTACGTGTTACCCAAAACAACCCTCCTCCACTGTTGAGAACAGTCTTAGACATTCAGGACTTTAATCGTACATAAATTACGACTAACTCTACGGAAAAATATAGATTCTTTCTAATGAAAGACAGAAAATTCCAACTAAAAGACAACTCCTCTTACTACATGAGATGTTGACTTAGTGTCATAGACCATTATCTTATCACGTGTAAAAGTATGTTCTTTATACAGGGTTCATAAGGATGGCACTAACTCTGTAAACAGAGATATAAAATACATCTATTCGTTACGTTCTTAATACTATATGATATTATGTATTATATGATTGTGATAAGAAACTCCGACGTACGGTTACTCACTATTTGAGGAGAGTATTGTCACCTATAAAGAAGACACTGGAGTTGTGCTGAGAGGTCGTCCATGACGGTTAATTAACGGTAAAATAAGTTAAATGAGAGACTTAATTCCAAACCCAACCGGAATTCATCCAGTACCCTCGTTTAAAAGTCAAGAATCTCTTTTATACGGGAATGATTTTAAAATTTTTTTAGAAAGGATAAAATGATGTTAAGGGATACACAACACCGTGTTTTACTGTTAATATAATTATTAATAGTAACCAATTAAATTTATAATACAGCTACGATTTTTTTATGAAAAACTAAGTCGTTTATTCATTTTTTCTACTTGTTGAGACGAAAGTCGGTCTTTCCTTTTTGACAATTATACGTGATATACAATCAGAGAGTCGACACAGGTTGTGAAACCTGTCGTACCCGACATCGGGTGGTCCGGAGAGACAGGTACATTAGGAGATCCGTTCTTATGACCTCACCCGTCGGTAAGGCAAGAGGTCCCCTAGAAGGGTTGGGTCCCTAGTTTGCGTCAGAAGACGTAACGTCCGACTGATAACAGACTCGGTGTTTCCTTCGGGATTATTACACACGGGATTCAGTGAATCAGTACAGCCTGAGAGACGCTGAGATACCTGACATGGGGAGGTCCTAGGCGACAAGTACCTTAAGAGGTTCGTTCTCATGACCTCACCCAACGACACGGGAGGAAGTCCCCAAGAAGAGTTGGGTCCCTAACTTGGGTGTAGAGAATTCAGAGGACGTAACCGTCCACCCAAGAAATGGTTGATCACGGTGGACCCTTCGGGTTATACGTGATATTTGTCGGTATTATGATAAGTTTTAAATACTTTGAAAAAAAAATTACCTGTTATCCGTCATAGTCTTACTACAGAGTTTCTTCTCTCTATTACTCCACCCGGGCGGTGTTGTCAAAGTACCGAACTCCATCAAAGGGTTACACCGGCGTTTATTTTGGGTTCATCTCGTGGGGACAGTGTCACTTGACTCCTTCGTCGTTAGTCCTAAACCGTAGTATCATTTATTTTACTTTCCCTTTTACAATCAGTGAGTCGGTACAGACTGAGATACACTAGAGTACCTACCAGAGGAGACAGGTACCCTAAAGGGTCCGTTCTTATGACCTTACCCAACGGTAAGGAAAGAGGTCCCCAGAAGGGTTGGGTCTCTGGTTTAGGTCCGTAGGACGTAACATCCGTGTGAGAAATAGTAGACTCGATGGTCCCGTCGAGTATCATTTGTACACAGAAACTGTAGAAGAATTATAGAGATAGAAGGGACACTCCGTGGAATCCTTATTCTTGACATAGAGTCTAGACGAGAGTGCTCTGGGTCACTTCGGGACTGTTTTGAGTGTTTTCTCAACTCGGGTCGGTTCCTTCTCCACGAATTCTTTTTTCATGTTCTTGTTTTGATAGGTTCAGGTTTGAGTAGTGGGTGTTAAAGTTGACGGACGATAAGATTCTTAGTTCTAAGAAGTCTCTTTTTATCATTCTCTAGGATGTAATAGGTTTACAGGTTGTAAGGTAGTTTTATTTATCTGAATTTTGATACTTAGTATTGGTTCTTTTATCCGTTATCTTTGTCTTAAATTCTACTTGGTCTACTGTTACTTAAATCGTCTATTTCTAAAATTTATAAAATTCGTGATGTATTTTATACTATTTGTTTTTATCTAAGAATTACTCTGTTATATTTTATAGAAGTCTCATTACTTTTAACAGTTCTTCTTAGTTGTCGTGTAAAATATAGGTTTTCCATTTTATAGTCTTTACTTTTCACATAACTTACCCGAATTTGACCTGTATCATTGTCTGTTTAGTTTCTTGATCCTCCGTATGGTTAATCAATTGTTACGAAAACATTTGATACCCTGTTTGACAAGACGTATGATGACCCCACAGTCTTACAGACTCTTGTTTCTTTTATTGAAATTCTATACTTTACTATTCTTACTTGAATAAATAGTTTGTCTTTGTCTGAGTGTCTGAAACTCTTACTTAAATACCAATTGTTACTCCGTCCCCCCTTTCCTCCTTATCTAACCCTCAAACTCTAAGTGTACATGTGTGACGATATAAATTTTGTCTATTGGTTTTTCCCGGATGATATAACGTGTCCCTTGAGACAAGTTGTAAGATATTATTATATTTACCCTTTCTGAAACTTTTTCTCATCTGTGTACATATACATATTGAATTAGTGGAAAGACATGTCCTCTTTATGTTGTGACAATTATTATATTGTATATATTGTATATTACTGTATATTGAACTTTTTGACATACTGATAGTGATTGAGTGTTCTATTTAAATATTTGTCTTACTATAGATCCGTATAGTCTCAGTATGTCGACCTGTGGTCTACATTTCTTTTTTAATTTCGTCAGTCTCTATTTTCTTTGTACAAGATGATCCTTTGTTCCTATTATCACTGTCGACTGAAGGGACCCTTTCGTTGTCTTATTTTAGAAATTTTACCGGTTTTGTTTTTACTTTTTTTGTATTAAGATCATAATATATAGTTGTTATTTGAAAAGAAATTACTCTGATTTGTTTATAGGTTTATTGTATTCTTATAAAGGACGTTCGTGTCTATTACATGATATTACCTTTGATGTCCCATGGAAAGTCCAACTTCTATTTACTGTAGTATGTCTTTTTTTAAAGTAGGTACTTTTTCTTCCTTTTTGTACTATTTATACACCCGTTAATTTATTCTTATATGAAAGAGTATTAATTGATGAACTTTCAGGTTATTTTACCATAATTTTATGTACACCTTCAATTTTTATGTAGTCAGTGTTTCTACGTCCTGTACAGTCGTCTTAATGATATCTCAAATTTCCCAATAATGTAAACATTTTACCTTTCAATCTTCGTTTTTTTTTACCTTCCATTTTCACCCTTTATGTTTCTCAAATCACTTTTAACTCTTCACACTTTACAGTGTACTCCTTAATTTTCAACCTCCTGACCTAGTTTTCATCTGACACTCTTCTACTCCTACGTCTTCAGATCTCGTTGATTTTTATTATTTCATGTTGATTCCTCGGACACGTACTTTTTTTTTCCCCCTGTATTTTTAAATTATTGGGTTTTCTTCCATTCTTTAGTTCTTGTCTGTTTGGTTTTTATCTTACTTTTAATTCGTTAATCGTTCTACTATATCAATTGAGATTTATGGTTTGTCATTCATCTAAATTAAATCTCTCAGACACTTGACCTAAATTTTTTATATTAATCTATGATAAATATGTTACTTAAAATTTACTTTTGTGTCTGTACAACTTTTGTTGACTTACCTTTTATTTTATGGATTGGTGGTAGTTCGGATTTCTTGACCGGACCGATAAAATTATAGTCCGTATACTCTGGAGTCACGTTTTATTCTGAACTTGTAATATGTTTTTAGTCCACGTTAAATGATCCTTTTACTTTATAATAATTTCATAATTTTAAGTACTTCGTATTTACCTTTCTTGATTCCGTATTTCTGTTTAAATTTTATTATAACTTCTAAATTGTTCGAAAGGAATTATCGATTAACTAGTCATTTGTTTTTTTATTGATATATCTTTTAGATTTTCGGACCATAGTTAGAGAACTTGATTGAAAATGTCTAATGATATAAGTTACGAACAACTGATGTAAAATTTCATGTAAATCTTACGAGTGAATCTAACTGATAAAAGAGTGTACCTGTGTTAGTTTGAATTTTTGGTTTTTAGTCAATTGTCAGTACAGTTTTTTTTAAGGGATGTGTATACCTCTGAGGGTATGTACACCCTTTATTGTTTAGACTCCTTTGAGACCCTCTGTCTTTTCCTGTCCCTTCCAACCGTACGACTGCAGGTACCCCAACGTTTCTCAACCTGTGTTGAATCGTTGACTTGTTGTTTCTTTGTACTCAGTTCCTCCTTAGTGTTCTCTTTAAAAATTTACAAAATTTTCAAAGTTTTCTTATAAACTTTCGTCACTTATCTCCTTTTGTCTTTATTAATTTATAGTCACAACGTTTCCTACTTTAAGATAAATGAGATAATTAGATCTTTTACTTTAGATTGTGATTTTTTTCAACATCTTTTTAATTAATACTCTCGTCTTAAGTTTTATTTTCACTGTTGATTATCCCTTTCTGTTTCTTATTTAACCAATAGAGTTGGTTTATTATTGCAACTATTTTGGGGTCTTTATTATGTATTTTCATCTTTGACATTACCAGAAGGATCCGACGGTATTGTTTTATGGTGTATGGTCCATAAAGTGTCAAGAACTCCGACCTCAGGTTCTAGTCTACGGTCATACTAAACTAAGACTATTCTCGGAGGAAAACTGAACATCCATTCGGAACGGAAGAGTGACACAGGAGTGTATTTATTTTCACTGTTGAGACCACGGAGAAGGAAAAGAAAATTTCCGTGATTGGGATGGTGTCCTCCGAGTTGGGAGTTCTGGTGGAGATTTGGATTAATGGAAGGTCTCCGGGGGTAGGGTTATGGTGACTCCCAATCCCGAAATGTGCACTTAAAACTTCCGTATAAGTCAGGTATTATCTTTGTTCTATGTTTAATCGTCATAAACTTTCCTTTCATTCCAATATTGAGGTTAAGAATGTGTATAGTTTTCTTATTCCCTTATAATACTTTGAAACAGTTATTAAAGTTGTCTACTTTACTTTTTAAAGGAATTTTCCGTGTTGCAAAGACTTTGACTGTGTTTTACGTAAAATTTTTAGACGTATCATTATTTATGCACATGTTAAAAATTAATTCCTTTGAGGGTTATTCTTTTGAGATCCCGACCTAACAAAGTCATCGGTTATTGTCATTATTATTTTTATTCTTAATTACGGTTTGGACATTTAAAAAATTTTATCTCTCGTTTTCCTTTGTATAGGACTAAGATTAAAATATTCCGATCCCAATTGGCACTATAATTTTACACTCTATAATGTTCCTTTTTTATTAAGTGTCCTCGAATATACGTTTTCCGGAGTGTGTTTTAAAAGTCTAGTTTGGAATTTTATATATTTTTATATTATGTGGAACTAGTTCACTCCAAATAGAATCCTACATTCTTTTTAGACTACAATAGTCATTTCAAAAGGTAGAATTGTCATTCTTTGTATTCTAGCTAAGTCATTTATATGATTTTCGGAAACTTTTTTAATTAGTGTAGGTAAGTTCAATTTTTAAGAGTCTTTTAGTGTAAAATCTCACGTCTTCAGCCTGGTTTTCCACTAGGTTTGTAAGGACACAAGTCAGTTAGCGAATCAAAACAGGCTAAGAGACACTGGGGTACTCGGCGTCGTGCGGTCCGGAGGGACAGGTAGTTGTTGAGGGCCTCAGGTGGGTTTAGATACAGGTGACTCAGTCACCACGGTAGGTTGGTAGAGTAGGAGATAACAGGGGAAGAGAACGACGGGATTTAGAAAGGGTCGTTGTCCCAGAAAAGTTTACTCACTCGAGAAACGTCGTTCACCGGTTTCATAACCTCAAAGTCGAAGTTGTAGTCAGGAAGGTTACTTGTGGGTCCTGACTAGAGGAAATCCTACATGACCAACCTAGAGGAACGTCAGGTTCCGTGAGAGTTGTGGTTGAGTCAAGTTTTCGTAGAGGTTATGTCAAGTTTTCGTAGTTAAGAAGACGAGAGTCCAAAGAGATATCAGGTCGAGAGTGTAGGTATGTACTGATGACATTTTTGGTATCGGAACTGATCTGTCTGGAAACAACTGTTTCATTACAGAGACGAAAAATTATACGATAGATCCAACCAATATTGAAAGGAAGGTTCCTCATTCGCAGAAAATTAAAGTACCGACGTTAGTGGTAGACGTCACTAAAACCTCGGGTCTTTTTATTTCAGTCGGTGACAAAGTCCATAACACTTTAGGGGAATAGAACTCACATCCATCTTGGATACAGAACAAAGATTGTTTTTCTTATTCCAGTATCACTACCTGACAGTGAGGGCACCGACACGATACGATTCAGTGAAGTCAGTACAGGATGAGATACATGCCATCGGACGGTCCCG
Source organism: Capra ibex (assembly GCA_006410555.1). Lineage (NCBI taxonomy): Eukaryota > Metazoa > Chordata > Mammalia > Artiodactyla > Bovidae > Capra > Capra ibex. The sequence goes on from SJYO01033299.1 coordinate 558,094, forward strand.
ATGTGACGGAAAATATCCTGAAATAAAACGATCGGTCGACCGACCTTTGAGAGTGACGACCGAATCCTCTGGTACAATCCTTTCATTTGTGTACGTTCCTTTCCGTACACCGGAAATCCTTATCTGTCGTTCTTCGACACCGGGATCCAGAATGTTGGTGTGTGTGTGTTTTTTTTTAACGTGACACGGTTTTTGGACTCACTCGAAGTTTTACCTAGGAATGAATTATTTTGGAGGTTTGTTCTTGTGTTAAGTTTATATAGGGACACTCTAAGGGTTCGTCTTCTATCGATTCGACCCGTACCCGTGGACTGACCGTGTTATTTAACCCACATATCAAAATTCGCTGATACGACCATCATTAAACAATCCGTCGTTATCTTTCGATTCCGTTTAAAACTGTGATCCTTCACCCCGACGACGAGATTGTTTATGGATTTTGCACTTTCACTGGTACTTTGGTACGTATCCCACCTCCGACCACCTATAACTCTTCGTACTATCTCTTCTATGTTTGACGGAACTTTTCCGTCAACCATCTTTATACTTAAACCTCCTATGACGACCAATCCCAAGTCTTCCTTCGTTCCTTTTACAATGACTTTTCATCTTCTCTTAGAACAATGTCTCATTTTTTATAAAAAGAATAACTAAAACATTACATTTTGTTAAACATAAGGACAATAGTTAGAATGTCGGGACTATATAGTTTGAGCCACATAATTATCAAAACAATACGATACTAAAACGAATCCCGAAAACGTAGTCATAAAGTACTCCTTTTGACTGAACAGTATTTAACAAAGGTTAATCCAAAAGAATTATCCTGTTTTATCATTAACGAAGAAATAATAAACTTTTTCAAATCCATCTTAATCCTAACGGATAAAGAACTTTCCAGTAAAAAACTTTCGTTATAGTACTAAAAGAGTATAAATTAAGAAGGTTGAAAATCAGACTCTGAATTGTCTTATCAGTTATTTATCGAATTGTCCATCAGTTATTTATCGCGAATTTGATGAACTATCTTCTAAAATTCACAAGCTCTTTGAAGAATCATCCCTTTACAGGACCTGAAGTGAATCAACTTTGTCACGTATTATAACTTTTACATTTATTGACGAAGTGGATATCAATTAAAGTCTTTTTTGACACTATTTTCCTGAGAGTTTTATCTTTATTACATAATATTTTTAACAAACTTTAAAATTCATTTTATATATACATTATATATATATATAAATCTCAAAAAGATTTTACATACGTGTTTTTTTCAAAACGTTGTTTCTGTAAACCGAATTGACCAACCGTTTCGTTTTATTAAAACCATTGATGTCTAATTGAATTTCTTTAATTGAACCGTATTACTTTGTACACGAATTCAAAGTCAACATCATTTCTCAGTATCCCAAAGTCCAGTTTTAATTCAAGAGACTTAGAGACTATAAATGGACTTTTATCGTGTTAATAAATTCCTACCTTAATCCAACATATAAAATTCGTGGACACTTGATATTTCGTGATATGTTTATATATCACAATAATCTCGACTAATCCACATTTCACTTTGTACCGTCCACTTTTCTGAGTCTTTTTATAGTGTACCATCAGATTTTTAGTGGTTATGTAAAAAAGTATTTATTTCCTCAATTGAGTTATTAATAATTTCGATGTAAAAGTTTACGTGACGAGTCTTTTTCCCCTCTGTTCGATTTACTCCTAAAATACCCTTTTCATGAAAAGATTACCTAAAAGGTATATGTCAATAGGTGACGGACAACCCTCTGTCACATACTGAATAACCCGTTAAAAATCATATTAGTTAAACGTAGGTTATCTCCTATGACTTCATAAAGTTATCCCTTTGACCCCTTACAAATAGATTTACCCATAATAGACTTTAATTAATACACCATCCGTCTACCAAAGGTTTCTACAGAGGACCTTGAATACTTACAATGTAACGTTTAGTTTCCTCTTAAATTTTTTATATCAATTGTAATGTCTGGAATTTTATTCTTCTCACCGGATCTACTAGGTCCACCTTGTTTATTATGGACTGGAAATCTTTGTCTTGACGGAGGTCGACCTTCGTTCTCTTTCAGGTGCCCCTTGAGTCCTTCTTGGGACTGACTTGTTTAAGTTGGGAGTCTTCTTAGACAACGTACTAACGACGATGACGCTTAAGATCCAAGTTACCGGTTTTTGTCCGGAGGTCCTTGATTTACGTCATGACGCGATAATCACTCATTCTCTTTTTCCCGGAGTTAAGCTTCTGGAGTTTCCGGTCTTTACCTCAGATTCTGTAACCAATATCCCTTGTCTTTCTGAAGAAGCTTCTCCTTCCACCATTCCACTTTTTCCTTCGTTCCTCTAGTAAATTTTAAGATATCTTTGTTTCCTCAGGGAGCTTTAATTATGAGAGAGGGAATTTTATACGGCAGGTAATTTCTTTAACGTGAATGATCATGGTTACCTTATGATGTTATAACTAAATTCTTTGGACTCTTCGACGAGTTTAAGAAATTATGACGAATGTCCTTTATTAATGTGACTACAAAGTCTTTGAATGATCGTTAAAGTTTTATTACGTGTCATAGTATTTTACGTTGATCTTTTACTGTTTCTAATCTCCACGACTTTTTTAGAGGAGTTTAGTAATTATTTCGTGTTTTGGAGTTGTATTATAAGAATTTGTTCGTAACCCACTATAAGTCTGGAGTTTGTCTTTAAGACGAGTCATATATTTACCTAAGATTTGTCCATTTATTAATATTTTCCCCAATGATTTTGTTCATTTGTTTTTTTGTGGTCTTTCTGAGTACAGTCATCAATTGTAATTTACTGGTTTACACGTTCTCTCCAATTTAAATTGAGTTTATGATTTTTGATAACGTTCTACGTTGTCTCCTCCCCTCTCCCTTGTCCCTGATTCCTCATTTATCTTTCCATTTTTCGGAGTAAACCGAAGGGTCTATCACGTCACCATTTCTTAGGGGGACGGTTACGTCCTCTGCGTTCTCTACGTCCAAGCTAGGGACTCAACCCTTCTACGAAACCTCATCCTTTACCGTTGGGTAAGTTCATAAGAACGGATCTTTTAAGGTACCTGTCTCTTCGGACCACCCGATGTCCTTTTACCACAATGCTTCTCAGTCTCCACAGACTTGTGTGTTCGTGTTTTTCGTATTAATAATGTCTGTTACTTATAGGTTGTATGTCTTATGACTCCTTGACTCCTCGGTGCTCCACCATTTAAGGTGCCTAATAGAAGAACGACGGACATAGGGTCTGAAGGTCCGTCGTCCTTGGGTCTTTGGTGTGTCCTTTGGTATGTCCACACAACATAAAAATAAAAAAAAATGGGTATCTCCATTTTTGAGGTAAGGGAAGTAATAGATGGTAGAGATGTTCCTGGTGACTTCCTCGTTGGATCGTGTTTTGTTTTGAAACAAGTTTCTATTGGTGACATAAGGTGGGTTTATCGTGTCTTTTTTGGACTATCGGGGTAAATACAGGTTAGGTCGTTCCCGACCGTCCGGATAGAATTCCAAGAGGTCTCTTTGTGTTGTTTGTCATACATATGTTCGTGTACATATATATGTATGTGTGTATACGTTTCTTTTCCTAAATAAAATTCTTTGACTGAGTGTACTAACACCTCCGAACCACTTAGGGTTAGACTGCCTCATCCTGACGTCTGAGGTCCTTCTCCACGTTGGGTTTCGTCGCGACGACTGTCTTAGGACCGAAAATAACCCACCCAAGATCATTCCGGAGCGGTCTAACCACCTCCGAAAGGGTGTGGCACGTCCCGCTAGATGAATTTCAGGTGGGCAAATTTTCAATTGAAGTCGTTTTTTTGTTGTTGTTTGTTGCTTTGAGAAAGTGTCTTTGTAAGTCCTACAAATTGATTTATAGACCCATAGTACCAGGTCGGTGCAACTGTGTATTTTAATTGGTCATGTCTACGGACCTAAGGGTGAGAGTGGTCCTCCCCATGGTTAGTGAAGACACTCCACCAAAATTTGTAGACTCATTCCTTAAAGTCAGGTGGTTCACTATTCTTCCACGTATAGAATGATGTCATACTATATGTATGTCTCTTCACGTTTAATCTACAGTCGTAGAGCCCCTTAAAATCGGTTCACAGTCGTGTCTAAAGTTCCTTTCTCACTTAGAGAGGGGAGTGGACAGACATTATTTCGGAGAGAAGAGGTGTGGTCCCGTCCACGGTCTCCTTCGGATCCCCTGTCGATCCCGAAAGTGGTCATGGGGTTCCATTGTTCCATTGGAGGAAGGGTCACCATAGTCACCTAGGGATTACCCTCGACCTTACGGGAGAGGGGATAACCCTCATTATCCCTCAAGAAGGGAGAGGTCACAGTTACCTCCGGGTGATCCCTTGGACTTAAAGATGAGGTGAGTCGTCATGTAAAACTGTCGGTGAGAGACGGTCAGATCACAGTTTTGTTTGGTCGATTTTATAAATTCATCGTAGTTCGTAAGGGATCATATTATGAATTTTACAGGTATAAAGTGAACCTTTAGGCAATAGTATAGTTCTTGGTTTATATAGTTTACCGTTTCTCTAACAATTCTATGGTTTGTATGTATTATTATTTTTTAAAATATAATTTCGAATATATTTGAAGTGTGGTTAGTCTCCAAGGTATAATTAAAACTTTGACATTTTTGTATGGTAGTTCCTTTCAGTCCAGTTACACAACTTTTATTTAACAGTCAGACTAATAAAGTGATTTGTATTTAGGTAGTATATCGTTTGTACGGAAAAAAAGACTTAAAAAGTTTATTATTTAAGTAGTTTAACTAGTTTTTATACAAAGAAAATTATAGAATACTCTTACAAGTTTCACAAGTTACATAAAGACCCTTAATGTTAAAAACACGTAAATTTTAAAATTCACGGTTCGTCAGTGCTAGTCAGAGATTTTTATCAAACCCCAAATATAAAAGGTTGTGTAAAAGTTAAGTAAAAGGGACGAAAGAATTACCGAACTTAAACGTAAGAACCAACCCTCTTTCACCCATACCACTCCATAGTTTTTGACCTTCTTAAAACCATCGTTGTGCGTCTTTCTTAGAACTATTAAGTGTTGAATCTTGTTTTACTTTTACACAAAGTGTGACGTAATGAAGATGGTCTTGAACCCATACAGAGATATGGAAGGATTCTAGGGAATTAGATTCCAAATCCCCGGAAATAGACGACTTTATACAAGTGGACATGTATCCAGTGTAGAAAAATACGAAGGACCAAGGGTAGAGGGTAAAGAACAAAAGTGAAAATTGTCCATTAAATATAGGGAAACCACCAGTCTTTGAACGAGAAAATAGTGAAGGATGATAATGGGTGAGATAAAGAAATTTAATTTTTTTGATATTAAAAACAAAATAATTTGAAGTCGTAAATTGTCCTTTTCCGTTACCGTGGGGTGAGGTCATGAGAACGGACCTTTTAGGGTACCTACCTCCTCGGACCACCCGACGTCTGGTACCTCGGCATTTCTCAGTCTGTGCTGACTCGCTGAAGTGAAAGTGAAAAGTGAAAGTACGTAACCTCTTCCTTTACTGTTGGGTGAGGTCACAAGAACGGACCTCTTAGGGTCCCTGTCTCCTCGGACCACCCGACGGCAGATACCCCAGAGTTTCTCTACCTGTGCTGACTTTACTGAATCGTCGTCGTCATAGTCGTCAATTGTAAAACTCCTCTTAAGATCTAAAATCTTTGTGAAGAATCTTTAAAGAGAGTTACCTCTTTTTACTAAGAACGGAAATTCTGTTAATAGAGATTCAAAATAAATAGAGGAAATTCTATAAAGTCAATAAATCGAAGTTCATATATACGGGACGATTATTTTCTCACTTATATCTTTCAATAGTTAAGAAGGATTTACTACTTTCTTCTATATTCTCACGTTTCTTGAAAAGCCCCTTTTTTTTTTTCAGACACTTTTGATGAGAAGATCTAAACTTGTTTTTATGTGAAATGAAACCGTGTTCATTTTTGACTTACCGTCAAAAGAGTACAAAGGAAAAAGATATTCCTCTTTTTTTTTTACTTTGGAAATACCATCGTGTCTTATGAAAGTACCCCGTAGTGACCACCGAGTCTATCGTCTCAGACGGACGTTACGTTCCTCTGGACCCAAGTTAGGGACGTAGGCCTTCTAGGGGACATCTTCCCTTACCGTTGGGTGAGGTCACAAGAACGGACCTCTTAAGGTACCTGTCTCTTCGGACCGTCCGATGTCATGTACCCCAGTGTTTCTCCACCTGTACTAACTGTGGATTAGAGATCAGTGATTCGGTCATTCCTGTGGTGGTGTTTCGTATCACGTTTCTTTTTCTCTCCTGTATTTGAGTTTTGTACTTCAAAAACAGGAGGTAATCGAGTATGTGATTACGTTATTTATCTGTATACAGATTTTCGGTTTGTATGACATTTACGGTACATCTGGAATTAAGGTTTACTACCTTAAACTGTTGATTTATTATAAATTGACTCAAGATTGTTTTTATGTCTTGTGACATAGAGGTTTGAAGTCCCTTGGAATTCCTATATTTAGTAAATACCAATTTATATCCTTTTGTTCACAATTCGTCTTACCCTTGTTCAGAACTCTTACATAATCTACTTTCATTTCATTCTAATAATCTTAAGTCCAAATTCATCGGACTTGTTATGTGATATACCGACCCAAAGATAACCTTAACTAAGGGATCTGTATTTTATCAGTAAAGGGTGTACATTATGTTATATAGTTGAAATTGTTTCCAACCTACTTGGTGTGAACTTTTGTCGGCAAGTTACATAAACAGTGTCTGAAGTATAAGTTCAATTTTTACATATCACCGCATTACCCAAAACGGAAGACAAAGAAGAAGACAAGACAGAAAAGGGGAGGGATAAAGAGAAAGGAGGAGGGCGGGTGAGAGGGAGAGAAAGGGAGACAGAGAGAGGGACAGAAAGGGAGACAGAGAGAAGGAAAGCAATGGTTTTATCGTTGGTGACTCGATGACCTCTTTTATTATGTCTGATGGAGTCTGGGTATTAGGTCTAAATAACTGAAATTGTTAAATTAGGATATATACTGTCAAAAAATTACATAATGTCTATATATATTTCTCGGGACAAATGGGAACGAGTGGGGGAATATGTTTATAGTTGAAAAGGTTTAAACTTAAAATAATAAAGTTTTATAAAAAATATAGTCTGATACATGTATATGGATATTTTATATATATAATATAACACCTCAACAGTAGGAAGATTTTGAATGAAGTAATTGTAAACTAAGACCTAATCTAATAGGTATAAGTATACACATACTTCAAACTCAAGTAAGTATAAGTAACGATAAATAGTAAAGTGACAATTTTTTTGGTATCCTGTAAACAGGTATAAGGAGGACTGTCTTTAAGTCACAAAGGTTCACTGATGACAATATTTTCTATCACACTATTTATAAGAACCTCATAAAAGAACAAACACACTATAAGGATGTCCACCTTAAAATCCCATTATGTATGAAAACAATAACAACTCCAGTGAGTGTTTTCACCGAGATGTTTAATGAGAGGAAGTGGTGATACACTTCACAGGGGACAAACTGTGGATTCGGAGTAAACGACAATATCTAAGTTTAAAAAACATTTATAAAAATTAAGTTTTACAAAACGAAAGGTGACTAATATTCTTCTGACTCTCGTAGTGTTTTAGATTTCTCAAACTGAAACAAAAGGAAGATACTTATCGACTAAATATTAGTCTAGTGTGTATAAAAGTAATAAATAAACATACTCTATAAGTATATGACCGATATTGAAAACTAATCAATTGATACGTGACGTTTAATCGAAGGTATATATACAACGAACCAAATGAATAATAAATACTACTCTAAATAATATAAATTACATAAGTCATCGATTTATATAATTAGAAAAAGATACACCAAACATATATAACACAGGATAAAAATTTACAAAAATTTGTGAATCCAGTATTTCGATTAAATGTCCTAAAAGACGTTTTTACAATGTAAAAACAAAACCTTTGACTCTTAATGTACGGTTCACTTTTATGAAAGACATCTATTACGATCTAGTCTTAAATACGTAAAGAATATTTTTTCGTCAATTAAGTCTTGTTAAATAACCTTTCAAATATAAAAGAGGGGGTCAGAGACAACATATTTAAAAGAGTACTCTCATCAAAAAAATCTGGGAGATAACATAAATAATCGTTATAAACAACTGGATACTTGATACGATGTTACTGGATTAATAATCTCGAAATATATTATAGAACGAAACTCATTATCGTGTACAATATATATAAAAAACTTTACCGTAACCGTTAACAACAAAGTACACGGTATATTTATTTTGACAGTAAAAGGTTTCTTTTTGACAAAACTTCTTAAGAAAATATTTTATAATCGAGTCTAATTAAACTCTTTCACCATTAATAAAATTACAATATTTTTTCAAAAGAGAATGTTTCTTTGACGACAAAATGTTTCACCATCCGTAAGGGGATACCAAGTCATCCATTTCTTAGGAGGTCCTTACGTCCTCTGTGACCTTTACACCCAAGTTAAGGAACCAACCCCTCTATGGGACTTCTTCCTGTACCGTTAGTGAGGTCATAGGAACGGACTTTTTAGAGTACCTGTCTCCTCGGACTATCCGATGTCAGGTTACCCAGGGTTTGTAATAAAATATAAGCGTGTCTCACGGACTACTTGATACCTGTCTCCAAGTACTGTAACATATCCTCTGTCCTTAGTTCTCGTAGGAGGTTTTTTCTTATCGTTTTTTCGTTTTACCGACAGACCTCTCCGGAATGTTTATTGTGACTTTTCTTCTCTTCACTTTCGTTTCCTCTTTTCCTCTCTATATGGGTAAACTTACGTCTCAAGGTTTCTTATCGTTCCTCTCTATTCTTTCGGAAGGAGTCGCTAGTTACGTTTCTTTATCTCCCTTTTTTATCTTACCCTTACTGATCTCTAGAGAATTTCTTTCAATCTCTATGGTTCCCTTGTAAAATACGTTTCTACCCGAGCTATTTCCTGTCTTTACTATCCTTGGATTGTCTTCGTTTCAGTCTGTCCTGACTTTACTGAATCGTCGTCGTCGTCGTCGTCGTTGTCTTCGTCTTCTATAATTTTCTCCACCGTTCTTATTTGTCTTGACATGTTTTTTCTAGAAGTCATTGTTCTATTAGTGCTACCACACTAGTGAGTGGATTCCGGTCTATAGGAATCTATAGGATTCCAGTTCTCCCGGAATCTTTCGTAGTTATACTTGTTTCGATCACCTCCACTACCTTAAGGTCACCTCGATAAAGTTTAGGACTTTCTACTACGACACTTTCACGACGTGAGTTATACGGTCGTTTAAACCTTTTGAGTCGTCACCGGTGTCCTGACCTTTTCCAGTCAAAAGTAAGGTTAACGTTTCTTTCCGTTACGGTTTCTTACGAGTTTGATGGCGTGTTAACGTGAGTAGAGTGTGCGATCATTTCATTACAAATTATAAGAGGTTCGGTCCGAAACCGTTATGTACTTGACACTTGAAGGACTACAAGTTCGACCAAAATCTTTTCCGTCTCCTTGGTCTCTAGTTTAACGGTTGTAGACAACCTAGTACCTTTTTCGTTTTCTCAAGGTCTTTTTGTATAAAGAAGAAATAACTGTTATACGGTTTCGGAGACTGACACACCTAGTGTTATTTACACCTTTTAAGACTTTCTCTACCCTTATGGTCTGGTGGACTGGACGGAGAACTCTTTGGATATACGTCCAGTCCTTCGTTCAATCTTGGTCTGTACCTTGTTGTCAGACCAAGGTTTATCCTTTTCATCATGCAGTTCCGATATACAACAGTGGGGCGAATAAATTGAATATACGTCTCATGGAGTTCTCTTTGCGACCCGACCTTCTTCGTGTTCAACCTTATTTCTAACGGCCCTCTTTATAGTTATTGGAGTCTATACGTCTACTGTGGTGGGAATACCGTCTTTCACTTTTTGATTTTTCGGAGAACTACTTTCACTTTCTCCTCTCACTTTTTCAACCGAATTTCGAGTTGTAAGTCTTTTGCTTCTAGTACCGTAGGTCAAGGTAGTGAAGTTCGTTTATCTCCCCCTTTATCACCTTTGTCACCGACTGAAATAAAAAAACCTGAGGTTTTAGTGACGTCTAACACTAACGTCGGTATTTTAATTTTCTGCGAATGAGGAATCTTCCTTTCAATACTGGTTGGATCTATCGTATAACTTTTCGTTTCTATGATGAAACGGTTGTTTCCAGACAAATCAGTTCCGATACCAAAAAGGTCACCAGTAAATACCTACACTCTCAACCTGATATTTCTTTCGACTCGTGGCTTCTTAACTACGAAAACTTGACACCACAACCTCTTCTGAGAACTCTCAGGGAACCTGACGTTCCTCTAGGTTGGTCAGGCAGGATTTCCTCTAGTCAGGACCCACAAGGAACCTTCCTGACTACAACTTTGACCTTCAGGTTACGAAACCGGTGGAGTACACTTCTCGACTGAATAAACTTTTCTGGGACTACGATCCTTTCTAACTCCCGTCCGCCTTTTCCCCTGCTATCTCCTACTCTAACAACCTACCGTAGCGTCTGAGTCACCTGAAGACAAACTCACCCGAGGTCCTCAACAACTACCTGTACCTCCGGACCTCACGACACCAAGTACCCCAACGTTTGTCAACCCGTGTTGACTCACTGACTTTACTTGACTTGACTATTTTCAAACTCAAGGAACCGAGATGTGAGAACGATTTTAAAATGCATGTTTTGAAAATTATAAAACCGAAAATTGTAAAATCCCTATAAAAAATAAGAATATCTCATATATTACCATAGAAGAAGAAAAAAAAAAAAAAAGGATGACTGTGACGGGTGTTGAAGGAGACGAATAACCGGTATAAGTATGAAAGGAAACACTTGACGGACAAGTTCAACAAACGAGGACACTATAGGTATATAAACAATAAATAATTTTGAGTTTTATACACTTATAATAGTTATAAGTATTATATCAAAAGGATCAGACGTCAAAGGGTTAAGAAATAAATGAAAGGAGTAAAACTACATATTTTGTATAAAAACTATCTTTTAAATGAATTGTGACTGTAAAAAGTTAATCAAGATAAACTAGTAAAATAAGAAGAATATCGTAAACTTTTGAAAGTATACAAATGGAAATACCAAAGAACACTTTTGAGTCAGTAGTAGGAATAGTGACAATGGAAATACATTAAAAAAAGAGATCAACACAAATTGTAACCAAAAATCGATAAACTTATACTACACGAACCTATAGAAAACGAAACGTAAATAAATTGAAACCTATCCATCTCCAAGAATCTATATACCAACTACAACTTGTAGTTTAAAAATTTTATGTCTAATAATTTAAAGGTTACTGAAGAGATGGGGTAGTAGAGAGAGAAGAGGGAAACCTTTATTCAATGTAAAACAAATCAACCAGAAAGAAAACAACACAAGGTATACAACAATTTGGTGAGTTAATTGAAAACTGGAAAATTTAAATTATAATTTTTAACTTAACGGTAATAAAGAATAAATCTTAAAGAAAAGGACAGGACTTTGAAGGTATAGAAGTATATAATAAGGGAGGAAAGGAAATAAAATGTGTAAAATTACCCATATAATTTTAGGAACAGACGATTAGAATTCAACTATTTTTTCAAGTAGATAAGGATAACAATCACAGAAAATAACTGATTCTAAAGGAAATGATATGAAGAGACGTATAAAATAGGTAAAAGTATTAACATAAGGTATACAACCTAGATTTTATTATTCCTTAATATTGATAATACCAAAACAACACAACTAAAAGAATTCTAACTTTCGGGTAAGGAGAAATAACACTAACTTTTCTTCTAGATTAATGAGTCTAAGGAGGATCTTGTCTCAATTCGACCACTACCGGGTCTCGATATTAATCTAACTCAAGTGGACACTAATCTAGTTGAACGTTATAGAATATGGGAGTTATCGAAAACTGGAACAATTATAAAGTTGTCTCTAGACTTGACGTTATAAATCTATAAAAATTAAGTATATTCTTAAGTTGAGGTCGTTCTAGGTTCTTAAGTTCCCGTCTTTTTTACATGTCTTAGAAGTTAAAGAGACCCGAAAGAAGAGGGAACACCGAGTGGACTATTTCTTAGACGGACGTTAATCCCTCTGGGCCCAAGTCAGGGCCTCAACCCTTCTAGGGGACCTCTTCCCTTACCGATGGGTGAGGTCATAAGACCGGACCTCTTAAGATACCTGACATATCAAATACCCCAACGTTTCTCAGTCTGTTCTGACTCGTTGAAAGTGAAAGTGAAAGAAGAAGGGATATACCCACCCAATAAGTCCGGACCAGTGAACACAAATGAAAAATACGAGAAGGTATAAGACGGTTTGGTATGATGGTAATTACATAAGTGACTTGTAAAGGTGATTGGACAAGTCCGACGAGGAAACAGACTTAATTTATTTTTCGGTCTATTTAGATAAGTCCTTGCCTCCGACGGTGGTCTATATTTAACAATAAAGAGAAATCTTGACTGAACCAGTACCTAAAAAACGTAGGACTAGAAACAATCCAGTATTTTGTAAAACTGTTTTAAAAAGAGAACCCTATAAAAACACAATGGTATCTACGTTTTCAACAGACCTAAGAAGATTTAGGATAGACATATACTTCAGGGATTGTAGATCAAAATTTCGTCAAATGGATCTTACGATTGACATTCTGATTACGATAAACCGAAGTGACCGGAAGACGAACACTATTCTAAAGTTGAGTTCTACATTAAAAATCCTGTCTTTTTAGACTTATAGAAACTGACTAAATAAGAAAGAAGAATTGTCGAATTGTTCCTTCATACGGAGTCATAGGGAGTAAAGTTTTATGTGACTATACTTAAGTAAACGAGATCTTCGGGGTTAAGGATTGTCAGCAATGACAGTGTTCCTTAGAAATAAAGGGAAGGGAACTTCAACCAACTCTTAATATCTACATCCTAATGAAAACGTATCTCCGATTAAGTATGACGTATAATAGATCGATACGGGTCAACGTCATGTGGAGACACGTTATTTACTCAAGGAGAAAATAGAACATGTGACACATTACGAAGGTGAACATCCAAAATAGGTAAATCGAGATAAAGTATAACTTTATACTGTGGTCATAACCCCCACATAAGTACAGAGAAATTATCCCGTCTGATAAACACTGGAAGTATGTGTCGGTCCCATCAAAGAACTGATCAGATAATGGACAGACTTAGTGAAATTCGGGGGTTATAGGAAGTCCTAAGTTTTAGAACTAATTACATGAGACGAAGGTTCCAAACTGGGTCTCACGGGAACTGTTGTCAGGATAAAGTGGTGTAACAGGAAAAGGAAAGACTTACAAGTGGATCTACAAATTAAACAAAAATTTGTGTCACTCCATATATTTCGTATTTCATAACTATCTCTGATAAAATCTAAACTTAAGACTGTGGTGGTAATCGACACATTATACTTTATTTATTTATTGATCAGAACCTGAGTCAAAGAATTTGGTATTATCTCATCATTATTTGTAGTAATTGTGAATGGAACGTCTCTACAGTGTCTTTAATTTGAAACCTCTTATGACTTGGTGTAAGATTAGTAGTCCTTATCATTAACAAACATATAATATGAAATAGGAGATAGTAATTTACGAATCTCCGTCTAATCGTCTCCTATTATTTAAAAAAGGGTATATATAAGGGTGTTTAAGGGGAGGGGATAAAGAGCACCGAATTGAACTAATATACATCTTTTATTTGGTACATGTTTATCTGAGTATAGTAATTGGGATTTTCAGAAATGTTTTTAGTCAGTTCTTTTCCAATAGTAAGATAACCACTTGATGTATAAGACCCTCAGGAGGACATTTTAATGTGTTTTATACATATAAAATCACGTAAGGACATGAGTGATCATTGGTTACCTTAAGAGACTGAGTTTTTTCACTTTTCTCCTTCCTTCTTTCCTTTCTTTCCTCCCTTCCTCTTTTCTTCCTTCCTTCCTACTCTCCTTTGTAATTTAATTCCTCCACCGTAGATACGTTCTTCGTCCTTCATCCCATTTGTTTCGTTCTACCTTCCATTTGTCGTTCCAATTGGGGACATAGTTTCCTGTGATTCGGAAATACGTTCTCCTCGACCCCTTCACTACGAACTTTCTTCGATAATTCACCGAGAATTATCTTCGTTTATTGTAAAGAGATACCCATTTTCGTAAGACATTTCTTAGACCGACGTTACGTCCTCTACCATTTCTTGGACAGACGTTTCGTCCTCTGAGTCCAAACTAAGGACCTATCCCTTCTAGGGGACCTCTTCCCTTACTGTTAGGTTTGATGGTGTGTTAACGTGAGTAGAGTGTCCAATCGTTTCATTACGAGTTTTAAGAGGTTCGTTCCGAAGTTGTGATGGACTTGGTTCTCGAGGTTCGTCCTAAATCTTTTCTGTCTCCTTGGTCTTAGTTTAACGGTTGCAGACAACCTAATATCTTGTTCGTTCTCTTAAGGTCTTTTTGGAGATGAAGACGAAGTAACTGATGTGATTTTGGAAACTGACTCACCTAGTGTTGTTTGACCTTTTAAGAAGTTCTCTACCCTTATGGTCTAGTGGAATGAACGGAGGACTCTTAAGCCATACGTCCAGTTCTTCGTTGTCAATCTTGGCCTGTACCTTGTTGCCTGACCGAGGTTAAACCATTTTCTCATGTAGTCTAGACATATACCAGTGGAACGAATAAATTAAATATACGTCTAATGTTTCACACTTTACGACCCAACCTATTTCGTCTTCGACATTTATTCTGACGTCCCTCTTTGTAGCTATTTGACTCTATACGACTACTGTGGTGGGAATACTATCTTTCACTTCTTCCTGATTTCTCGGAGAACTACTTTCGCTTTGTCTCACTTTTTCGACCGAATTTTGAGTTGTAAGTTTTTTGATTCAAATACCATAGGTCAGGGTAGTGAAGTACGGTTTATCTACCCCTTTATTACCTTTGTCACTCTCTGAAATAAAAGAGTCCGAGGTTTTAATGTCTTCTACCACTGACGTCGGTACTTTAATTTACTGTGAACGAGGAACCTTCCTTTCAATACTAAGTGGATCTGTCCTATAATTTATCGTCTCTGTAACGAAACGTCTCTTTCCGGGTAAACCAGTTTCGATAGTAAAAAGGTCATCAGTACATACCCACACTCTCAGTCTGGTATTTCTTTCAACTCGTGGTTTCTTAACTATGAAAACTTGACACTACAACCTCTTCTGAAATCTCAGGGAACCTGACGTTCCTCTAGGTTGATCAGGTAGGATTTCCTTTAGTCAAGACTTATAAGTAACCTTCCTGACTACGACTTTGACTTTGAAAACCGGTGGACTAAACTTCTTGACTGAGTAACCTTTTCTGGGACTGCGACTCTTCCCAACTTCAGTCCGTCTCTTCCCCTACTGTCTCCTACTCTACAACCTACTGTAGTGGCTGAGTTACCTGTACTCAAACTGGTTCGAGACCCTCAAACAGTACCTGTCCCTTCGGACCATACGACGACAGTTACCCTACCGTTTCTCAACCTGTGTTATGACTTGACTTGACTTGACTATATACCCTTCTACGTTCTCAGACACAAGTGACTTTATTAAGGAAAGTATACATACAGTCGATAGATCTCGGTATAGATCTATACAAAAAAAAAAGAAAAAAGTATAGGATTCGAGGGAACCCAAGTAGTATCCTCTCACCGACGTTAGACTACCGACAATCTAGTGTCCATAAAGAGAGAAAGGTCAAGTGACCTACTGACAGTGACTACTAACACTGTAGGAACTAATGACTATATCGTCCTTTATGAGGTAAAAAGTGTACGTACACACAAATATCAAGGTTTAAATTTATAAATGATTTATCAACCATGAGTTCAATCTGTGTTGACGTTATGGATGAGTTTACGTCGTGTCCTTTGGTTTCTAAATTTTATACTTTGTCTTCAATTTACTTGTTAACTGGTTTTCTACTTTCTCATTTATAGTTATACGTCCAATAAACACTAGGGTCTCCTTTTTCACCTCCGTTACGTGTTCTCCTTTATTGATTTTTATTTTACGATTCTTATAAGATTTTGATTAGTTTCATGTTTGACAATCAATATCTTTAATCGAAATTACAATTATAGATTAACGAGTTTTAAAGTCTTCGGTTTATTTTTCTATAAAATTGTAAGTCATTATTCCTCTCGAGTGTATAGATTGTTAATCCGACTATTATTTTAGGGATTGTAATCCAACTTTTGGTCTTTTATTACAACATTTTAAAGTTATTTAGATTTTAAAATCTGGTCGGTTTTCATAGTTCTACCTTCCATTTCGTTTATAAAAGTCCACTTGTTTGTTGACTGGCTAAGGAAAGTATATGATATTTGTGGATCTAAGTAAACTGTATAGGATGCAACGTGTAACTTTAAGGGAGTGTATTTATAAAATTTTTTAACAACCTAATTTAAACGATCATAAAACAACCTTTAAGAACATAGAGATAAGTACTCTCTATAACCAAACGTCAAAAGAACATCACAGAAACATACTGAACCATAATCACATTTAGACCAGAGTGTCTTACTTAATCCTTCATAAGGGAGACGATAAACAACTTTCTCTAATTGTTTAACCATATTTAACAAAAAATTTACAAATTCGGTAATAATAAAATTTATGAATAAGATGAGTTTAGAGAGTAAGAAGAGAATGATAATAAGGTGACTGTACGTACAATCAATGTAGAAAACTTTAATAGAAAACTTTTATATAATATATAAGACAAGACAAAAAAAAAAGAAACGTAAAAATAAACACTTTAAAGAAACCGTTATAGAAATTGGAAACAAAAGGAACCGGTACAGTTCAGATAAACACTTGAATATTTTCCCTAAGAAAGAAATAATTGTTACAAAAAATAAAGATAGAAAAAAAAAAAAGAAAGACTTTAAGATACAGATACGAATGTAAGTCAAGTCAAGTCAACGAGTCAACACACGGTGAGACACTGGGGTACCTGACGTCGTGCGGTCTGAAGGGACAGGTAGAGGTCGAGGGCCACGAATGAGTTTGAGTACAGGTAACTCAGCGACTATGGTAAGTTTGTAGAGTGGGAGGCAGAAGGGGAAGAGGAGGACGGAAGTTAGAAACGGTCGTAGTTCCAGAAAAGGTTACTCAGTCAAGAAGTTTGGTCCACCGTTTAAGTCGAAGTCGTAGTCAGGAAGGTTGCTTATAAGTCCTGACTAAAGGAAATCCTACCTGACCCAACTAGAGGAACGTCGACTAGAGGAACTCTCAGGTTTCCTGAGAGTTCTCAGAAGAGGTTGCGGTGTCAAGTTTACATAGTTAAGAAGTCGTGAGTCAAAAGAAATATCAGGTTGAGGGTGTAGGTATGTACTGATGACCTTTTTTAGTATTGAAACTGATCTACCTGGAAACAGTCGTTTCATTATAGAGACGAAAAATTGTACGTCAAAGAGTAGACAAAAAGGTACAACAGATGAAAAAGGTAATCTTGTGAATTGTATAACTGGTAACAAAATTTAAGGAGAAGACTATGAAGGTTGTAGATACAGTATCTCTACAAAACTAATAGCATATCGAAATGTTTGAACAGAAAAGGATAGAAATCCGTATGGAAAATTACAAAATAACTTTCGGTGTATACAAAATTCACCATAATTATCTTCATTTACTCGGTAATCACACTCCTTGAATACAATTAGACAGACCTTAAACCTACAACAAATTACAAACGTCATCGATATGTATAAGGTGTCTGAAATGTAAAAAGATAACAAAAACAGAGTAGTTAAGAAAACAAAACTCTGAAAAGATTCATGATGATTCTCAGATAGAGAATGTCGAGTAAGGAGGTATTAAGTATTAGTAAAACCTCGTGACAGTCACGTCCCCATTCCACGGACTCTCTTCGTAAGACATCAAAAGGTCAATTTATAGAAAAGAGAACTGATAACAGACACTGGACACTGTTAGTGTACTTGTCCTTCCGATCACTCTTCTTACAGAATGGAGGTGATGAAGGGACCACCGAGTCTACTATTTTTTAGACGGAAGTTACGTCCTCTAGGTCCAAGTTAGGGACCCAACCCTTCTAGGGGACCTCTTCCCCTACTGTTGAACGAGGTGATAAGAACGGACCTCTTAAGGTACCTGTCTCCTTGGAGAACTCGATGTCAGGGACCCTAGGGTTTCTAACCTGTACTGACTCGTTGATTGTGAAAGAGAAGATGACGAGATCATGTTCCTAGACTATTACTAAAAGAGGAATTCTTTCTTCAGTAGTGAAGTGTCCCTACTGAGAGGTTCATAAAATGTTATCAAAAAGAGGGGGATTATCTGGTTAGACTACCATAAAGAGTATAAAAATGGTACCCTTGGACCGTCCTTAGAACTACCATTTCGGGTCCTTACACAACCCCCATGGACACGTAAGAGTACGATCATTTAGTTGGAGGTCATTAAGTAGTTCTAGTGGTAAATTCCCTGGATGTTCAAACATAAGGTCTAGGTCTTGAAAACGGGGCCCATTCTTCAAAGTCAACACTGAGACCTAAATGGATACCTCTGAACAAGAAACGGGTTGTTCTCAGTGACTACAATCAAACAGGTCCAAAAAAAGATTAAAACCCCTCCCCTCATGGTCAAAGGTTCTAAAAGTGTACACTTTCCACTTTTGACTTTGGGGGTTATCTAATATTTAAATTATAATTTTAGAATCTTTTTGACAATATTCTCTCTTTTATGAATACTTAATGAAAACGGATTAAGGGTATAATCTAGACGAATTAAATTCAGGGACTGAGAAACCTAGTTGTAATATCAATCAATATAAAAGTACGACTAAATTATTTTGGTCTTTTCGACTTGTTTTTAATCTAAGTTTACTGAAACATTAACTTTAAGACATTAATTATTAAATACAAGAGGAACATACTTATCGGTTTCTTGATTTAGGACCTCATTAGAACGACGGTCAATTTAAACTTTCTTGTAAACCCCCTTTTATACTGATTGTCAATTTTAAAAAAATTTTTGTGTATAAAAGAGAAAATAAAAGAGTAAACATTGTAACATAAACTGATCAAATAAATAAACCATACAAGTGTAAATATTAGTCTTCACTCATCACAAAGATAAAACCGGTTAAGAAATATACTCGAATTTATTTTTACCATTTTCCGTTGACTATTGAGTCTAAAAGATTTAAGAGAAAACTGACGATCTTCTTATTATTGGTGGTCCTTGTGGTACGATGTAAAAAATTCAGCTTAATAATCCGGTCGTCGTCTGAAACAGGAGTAAAAGACGGAGGAGGTGTGACGGAAACCGTAAGCTCTGACACAAAAAAATCATACGCTAGGGATAGTAATTTCCCAACCTTGACTATGTCTCGGTCAAGGTGGGTGGAGTGTCTACGTCCTTGGTTACCCCCCTTTTTCTTCGACTTTTATTCATAGATACTAAATTTTCCTTTATCTCAACAGAATTTCTGTTTTGTAGTCCGTTACACTTCCGTTTCACACTATGTTCACTCGATACGATCTTATGGTCCTACTAAATTAACCGGTGAATAGTGTTGACTTTTGACAGACGGAGTACCAAAAGTTTTCTTTTTGTTACCAATTATTGCTTCATAAGTAAGTTTTAATAAAAATGACGAATGTGTAAGAATAAACTTTTTACAAGATAATTAGTTACAGGTATAAAATTATAATTTTCTTCCTTTATCACGACCTAAAACTTACGGAAGGTCTCCTTCCTCTGAACCCATTAAGTATACGGAACAAAAGGATGAAGAAAACATATTTTTATCTATAATTAACTCTACCACGTTTCGAAACCCCTAACACCACCTTTTTACTAAACTGACGAGAATCCTCATACTCAAAAGTACTATATAAAAAACAACACTGTAAATCAAATCGGAAAACTGATGTGAATTTCACACACGATAATTTGGAACGACAATGACGACGACGATTCAACGAAGTCAGCACAGGCTGAGACACGCTGGGGTATCTGTCGTCGGGTGGTCCGAGACGGCAGGGACCCTAAGAGGTCCGTTCTTGTGACCTCACCCAACGGCAAAGGAAGAGGTTACGTACTTTCACTTTTCACTTTCACTTCAACGAGTCATTCACAGGTTGAGAAGTACTGGGGTACCTTACGTCGGATGGTCCGAAGAGGCAGGTACCCTAAAAGGTCCGTTCTCATGACCTCACCCAACGGTGACGAAAGAGGTAATTTGGAATTCGAGTGTGATGTTTTTTCTAAGGGATCTTTTTAAAGTTTTCGAAGAGAAAGGAATTGAGTTCTTATTTGTAGAGACGTACTTTTAAGAACCATTGCGATAGAGGGAGAAGGTACACAATAACAAGAGTCTTTGATTATGTCTTTTCGACGGGGTACCCAGTGTTCAAAACTGACAGGGATGACCTGGTAAAACCGTAGAAGTGTGACTGAAGAGGTCTCGTAACGTGTGGAGAAATCATAAAGACACTCCACCTTGTAGGAACCCCGGAGTCCTGTTAATTCCGTGACCAAGGTAATGTTTCTTCGTTTCGTAAAAAGGGTTTCATCGATAACTCGGTGAACTGTCACTCTATCTAAAAATACCTTTTCTAATTACTTCAAGTTTTTCATCACTCAAGTCAAGAAGAACCATATTACAACGTTTCGAAAATGAAAAAGGTTTCTGATTCCGTGAGTGAAAGGGGAACAGTAGAAAGGGGCAAATTCGAAGTTATCGGTAAAGTAATTCACTTTGTCGTGACAGTGGTAGGTAGTAGACGGTCCGGAATTAAGGGTTATGTCGGACCATCAGACGTTAGGGTCGTGCGTCCAGTGTGAACGGTATACCTAAACGTAAAACGAGATACTTAAGTATTATAGGTATTCAAAAGATGTTTATAATTTTGAGGTCTGACTTTTCCTCGTTTACGTACAAAAAGAAAAGTTAAGTCAAAGACTGTGTTACGTATTGAGAAAAGTATAAATAAAAAAATCTTCGTCTAGAAGTAGGTAAAACAATCGACGACATAAAGTCAGAGGTTGTTATATAAGACTTTATGTGACTCGACGATTATATGTACGACTTAACCAACCTTATTTTTATAGTATAACCTTTTATGTCTACATATGATGTTTCCATAAACGTATTAAGGTATTAAAATGGACCGAGTCATGTTACATATTTTGTACATTTTATTCACATTTACTTATTTTTATTTTTCTAATTTTTATTAATGGTTTTTCTTACATCTCGTATTTTCTAAAGTACTTTACGTCTATTAGTACCTGTTGTACGACCGATTATCTAATCGAAAGACAAGAGAAACAAGATTCCCTGTTAAGACAATAAAGTTCAAATTTTTATACTGAGGTACAGACAAAACTGACTCTGGAAATGATTATGGGTACGGTTCTTTAATTAGTACTTCTTCCTATATATTCACGTACATCTGTCATCTCGAAATAAACCAGGTAACCTTTCCCAATTCAGTACTAGGTAACTTCTCCTATTCAGTTCAACTCAGGTAACTTCCGTTCCTCTATGACAGATAAATACTTTAGGTTCCTTTTTTCCGTGATGTAAACAAAAGATCACGACGAGATTACTTCATGGTGTTTTGACACACAGAATTTATGTTTAAGATTGGAAAGACATCCGACCTTTAGGTTTTAGTTCCACTACTGTCCTAACCAAAGAAGACTCCCGACACTCCCTTCCTAGACAAGGTGTGAAGACAGGAAACGAATAACTACCGATAAAAGAGAGATGTAGAGAAGTATAACAGAAGGAAAGTATATACAGAGACACGTGTTTAAAAGGGAGAAATATGAAGGGTCCACCGTGATCACCATTTCTTAAGCGAACGTCACGACCTCTACATTCTCTATGTCCAACTAGGGACCCAACCCTTTTAGGGGACCTCCTCCCGTCCCGTTGGGTGAGGCTATAAGAACGGACCTCTTAGGGTACCTGTCTTGTCGGAACACCCGATACCAGATATCCTAACGTTTCTCAGTCTGTCCTGACTTCACTGAAACGTACGTGGAACTTTCACAATCAACGAGTCAGTACAGACTGAGAAAACACTGGCGTATCTGACATCGGACGTTCCGACGAGACAGGTACCCTAAGAGGTCCGTTCTTATGACCTTATCTGTCGGTAAGGAAAGATTTCCCCTAGAAGAACTAGGTCCCTAGTTTGGATCCACAGGACTTAACGTCCATCGTATCGTACGTACATGTGTGTTTCTGTTTTTACAATAACCTAATCCCAAGTACGATTGTTGGAGTAGAATTGAACTAATGTAGACTTCTTAGAGGTTTATTCAGTATCATAATACATGACCCTAAACCCATAGTTGTACTTAAAAATCCCCAGTGTTAAGTCGGGTATCACTCGGAAGTGACCTACATCAAAACTCTTCAGAATACTTGAGTGCTAGTATAAGAGACCGTAGGACGTACTACCATCTACTAAGAAAAAAGTAAATTTCTTTCCTTTTTTTTTCATCTTTTTTTATTGTAAAGTAGATGTTCTGAAGGGACCACCGAGTTTACCATTTCTTAGACGGAAGTTACACCCTCTGGACCCAAACTACGGACCCAACCCTTCTAGGGGACCTCCGCCCGTCCCATTGGATGAGGTCATAAGAAAGACCTCTTAGGGGTACCTGTCTCCTCGGACCACCCGATGTCAGGTACCACAGTGTTTCTCGACCTGTGCTGACTCGTGGATTTTAGTACAAGACAATGACGAGTGTAACAACAACATACGTTCGACGACATAAGGATTTGGATCAGGACGAAGTCCAAAGAAGTATGCAGTACGGTCACCGTGCTGTGTTGAGGAACTCCTTTCGGTTCCCATTGTCTTCTTAGGACGTGGGATCGGAGAACTGTAGGACGAAAGAAAGTACCCGTCTAGTCCTTCACCGGACGAGGAGAGAATGTCTTGATCTAAAATTGAGAAACAATAACTAAATGTGCTTTTCAAAAGTGTATAAACACTACACATGTAGGATTCTGGACACTATGGTCGTACTATAAATGAACACCTTATCGGAGAGTATTAGTTTTAGAAATTTGTGATTTCTAATTTTTCTTTTTTTCTCTATCTCCTATCAATCCTTTAACTTTTACACTTCTCGTGTCATCTTATTTTCGTATATTGGACAAAGGGTCTCTCGTGGAAACAAGAGACGAGGACAATAAGGAATGGACCTATTCTGAAATACTGAAGTCTATTAAAGAAAAACCTTTTCTATGATAAAGGATTGGGATTTAAATGTCGGAAAGAAAGACGTGAGGTTTCATCTTAGATCGGTTATAAATATTTTTACACACACGTACACAACCATACTCTCCTACCGTCTCAAGTTGAGAACATCGGTGCGTAAGGTCTTTTGTTTGAGTGAGTCTTCTTGTTACGTCTGTCACCTCACGTCAAATAATGTGGTCACCCGGGTTCCGTTTCAGAGGAGAATCAGTTCCTGGGGGTGGTCAAAAAAACATTTTTGGAATTTTTGGGATTCCATTCACGGGTTTAGGTGGAGGGGGTTTAAGGGACTTTGATCAGACTTGTTTCCTTTTTCTTTCTATGTTAGTTTCAATTGGACACTAAGTATACGGAATTCGGATCCATCAATTGTCACCTGTTAATAGTTATCCGAACACCAGTATGGGACTATTCGTATTACCTAAGATAATACTAAGATAATAAGATCATTCTAAGATAAGACAATGTGTCTATTAATCCCATAAGAAAATCCACTACCTCTCGGGACCCCGAGAAGGAAGGCCCCGGACAAAAAGGTCAACCAAACAATAAAGGTATCTATGACCCGTTTATCGATTCAGGTGGTTGACCGGGTTCTACCTCAGAACGAAAGTTCTATCTCGGACAAGACAAAGGAGGAAGTGTTGTTCGAAATTAAACCGTGGGAAACACCTGTCCACAGTACGGACTCCCAATGTCTGTTACCAGGAGTTTTGAGATTGTTACCCAGGGAATCTCAAAACTACCAGTGTTTTAACACTCAGAGAAGTTTACGTGAAACAAATAACAAAGTTCTGTAAACTTGACTCACGAAGAAGGATCTTAGAATAATTTGACTACTACTATACACGTAACAAACCTAGTATCTGTTATCATCTTAGGACGAAGAATGGTATAAAGGTCCTACGTAATGTTTGTGACCCTACTCGGTACATGAAATCTGAAGACCCCAATGTTATATCGGAGGTTTTTTAAGTGAGTTAGGTACTCGTTGACACTATTTCCATATTTCGTCAACTCCATCGTGAGGTCTAAGTCTAAGAAAGTTCCTCCCTTTCCTTAAGTTCTTTTTCACCGGACGGGACATCTTTGAACGTTTGGTGGAGAAGGATGGTCGTTAAAGAGGAACGTAGATAAGAGATGTTCAATAGAATGATCGTAAAGACTTTACGTTTATACTAAGATAATAAAGAGACGAATTTAAGGAAACTCAGAGAAGTGTCAGAAAAACTATTTCCGTGAAACTATTTCACCACTAAACCCCCGTAGATTCTAGAAAACCTTAGGATCGAGTAAAGAATATTCGTGCTAGGTACGGAAGATGTTATATTGGTAGCACTTACTGATCTTTCTAACATTTACTAAGTGAAAGAAAAAGAAATATACAGAAGGACGTACGACTAAAGAGACGGAACTGATTTGACAGTAGGGTAAAACTTTTAGAGAAGGGTCGGTAAAATTTGACCACTTCAAGTTGTTAAGTTTGTCTATATTATAACGAGACGTGAGTATTTGAACCGACTCTTCTATCTTCCGACAATTATAAGAGGTATTCAGTGGAAGTCTCAATAGTGTATTAAATAACTCTTCCCAAAAGACCGTTACTTTATTAATTATAATAAGATAATGAGGAATTGTTAAATTGGTTTTAAACTTAGTTCAAATAAAGACGACATTGAAAGTGTCTAATGATTTTAATATCCTTCAATTAAGAATTAACTCATCCACAAGATACACAAGAGTGACTACAAACAGTTTTGAAAAAAGAGGTCACCGATCCATGACTTGTCTCTGAAATTTGACAATAATTAACTTGGTACCAATACTTACAACTGATTTTTTAAATCAGTGTTGGACTTTCATCTCCCAATAAAATAAACCACCCTTACAAATCTTGGGACTCGGGGTTCGTTGTCGGAGAATTATCGAGACTCTTTTGACGAGGTTCCTCCTTCCTCACTCAGTCCGATATATGTTCAAACGTTGTTTCCCTCGTCCGTCAGACTTGTAGTTTCTTGGCCATAGTTCAATTCCTTAAATACATACCTTATACGAAAGATACATACCTTTCTACGTTCGGAGACCCGGGTGACTCAAGTAAGGAAAGTATACGTCGAGTCGATAGACCCCGATTAGGACAAAAGAACAAGTGGAATTCCTCACCGTCTACCGTCGAAGAACGTAAGGGGGTCGAGGACTCGTCAGTGGTACCCCTCACTTTCGTAGGTGACCTAGTCAAACCCCTCGGGAGTAAGTATAAACCTCCGTTCTTTGACGACTACCGATACTGTAAAGAACAAATGATACTGTCCTCTATAAAAGTAAAGTGTACTCCTTCACATATAAGATGATTCCTGTTTGATTTGGTATAAGTATATTAGGATTTTTCTCATGTGTTTTACGTTATAATGATAACTTTACGAACTGGAAAGGGAATATATTGAGATGTATCACTATCCTCGAAGTGACCACCGAGTCCCCATTTATTAGGTGGACACTACGTCTTCTACGGTGCCCAAGCTAGGAACCCAGACCTTCTAGGGCACCTCCTCCCGTACCATTGAGTAAGGTCATAAAAACCGAACCTCTTAGAGTACCTGTCTCCTCAGACCCTCCGATGTCAGGTATCCCAGCGTACCTCAACCTGCACTGACTTCGTTGGCTCGTACGTGTGTATAATTATATAATTTATGTTCATTAGGAAGGGTGATTACATATCGGTTGTCCTGGAAATGAATTTGAATCACACAATCACAATCAGTAAGACAGTACAGGCTGACACGCTAGGGTGCCTGTCATCGAACGGTCCGAGGACACAGGGTCCTTTAGGGGTCCGTTCATATAACCTCACCCATTCGGTAAGGGGAGAGGTCCCCTTGAAGGACTGATCCCTAACTTTGACCCAGAGTTAGACGACGTAACGACCGTCTCAAAAAATGGTAGACTTGGTGGTCCCTTCGGGGTTCTTATGTCCTCGTCCATCGGTAAGGGAAGAGGTTACAAGAGTTGGATCTCTAACTTGGGTCCAGAGAGTGTAAAGTGTACCGTCTAAAAAACGGTAGACTCAGTAGTCCTTTCGGGGATAAATTTGAATAAATCGAAATTAATTAGATATAACAATAATTCTTCTCTTATTAAAATAAAATAGGTGTTTAATTATAAAATATCGAAAGTAAATAAGTTTATGAAAGGGGAAGGGAGAATGGAGTGTATGTGTATCTTCTTTCTATCACTTAAAAAAGTTTTGAGTTTCTATACAATTCCGTAACCTCTTTCTTCGTAAACTAAGTAATTTAAAGTCCTTGTGCGTCTCGATCAACACGACGACTTATATATGTTTCGAAGACCCGTGGTATACACCGACCCTGATTTCTTTAAAGTCATACAATAATGTAACGAATACTGTCCTACATCCCATGATTACATGACTTTAACAACATTCTTTGTTTGGGTCCCCTCTGTCTGACAGTACTTGCTTCCATCAATGATATCATTTCCTCACTTATAACGCGACAGGACTATTGTGAGTAAAAGTTTAACGAAGACAAATCGTACAGAGGAATAAGACTCGTGTCAAAATGAAAAGTATCATAATCTTATACCCTATCTAAGTAAACTTTACCACCAAAGACAATAAAAACATTATATGAACTTTAGATTCAAGTGATTGTATCTACACTTTCTTATTAACAGATTTTATTTCTTTGTTTACCTTTTTATATTTCACGACCACCCTAAGTGTCAAGTTACTATACTTAATTTACACAAAGATTAATGTGGTCCTTTTATAAGATTCACCGAGTCGTTTATACTCACATCATCGGATTAAAAGGTATCTTTTAAGAGTAAGAATAAGTACAATAAAACATACAAATCACTCACAGTCACAATAATTAAGATATGGTCTTAGGTACATCCTTCTTATAGACAACAAAGGTAAACAACACCAATTAAATCATCTTTTATCGGTCGGGGAATCCCACACAGTACTTAATATGGATAAAAGACAACAGGTTACAAACTTCCTTACGTGGTCTGTTTTTATTAAATCTTTGACTGTTTGTTACGGGGTATGAGAGAAACATTTCACAGTTGGGTCAAGTTAAAATAGAAAGAGACACGATATTTAAAATCGAAAAGGGGTCATTTCTTTCAATATATAGAAAGGGAATTTGTATCTCGTGAACATTCCTGTTATAAATATGACCGAAAATTTTTGAGGTCAATAATTAATTCCTAGTAAGTAAAACGTAGGATAATACTTTCTTCCTTATCTTTTATTTTGTGAAAAGTAATCGTGACTCAAAAATCCTACGAACTTTTCGTGACTCACCCTGACTGTGAAACTAAAATCCCAGTTATAAGGTGTCAGACTATGACTGTCCTTCCGTTTCGGTGAGACATTACTCTGGGTGTCTTAGACTCTTCGGGACACAAGACACTACTGTTGACACTTGAGACCCCTCGGAAGTTACGTTATTCTCAGAGTCCCACTTAAGTTTTACTTTCAAAATAGACTAGTTTTTTAAAATTTAATTTTTTTTCCTTCGTTTCTTTGAAACCCTTCACAATCTATACAAAAGATGGAACTAGTACCATTACCATAGTGACACACAAACACATATGAGAAGGTTAACATGTATAAGTATATCTCAAGAAACATATAGTTACACCCGAAGGGACGACCCAGTCTGACATTTCTTAGACGGACATTACGTTCTCTGGGTCCAAGCTAGGGACCCATCCCTTCTAGGGGACCTCTTCCTTTACCGTTGGGTGAGGTCATAAGAACGGACCTCTTAGGGGTACTTGTCTCCTCGGACCACCCGATGTCAGGTACCGTAGTGTTTCTCAACCTGTGTTGACTCGTTGATTGTGTGTATAGTTGATATGAAGTTGTTTCGACATTTTTGTTTTTTGTTTCGTCAATTATATCCTTCATCTCCATTCTTGGTACTAAAACCTCCTTTTTGACGTTCTTTTAAGTTGAAGAACGAAAGATCCAAGTAAACTCAAGAAAACTCTGAAACCCTCCTTACAAAAACCGGTCCTAATAAGACAAACCTGTCTGTCCGTTGTGACGGAACCTCTACACCCTCTGTCTCTAAGATCTTACACGAACCTTGCACGTATACTTTTAGACTATCATTTTCTCTCGTTCGGTAATCAGTGATACAATCAAAGGATTCCGATAACATTATTTTATGGTGTGAGACCCTCTTGCTTTTGTTCTCTTTAAATAAAAGTGTCAAGACTTCCGACCCGAAGGGACCACCGAGTCTGACATTTCTTAGACAAACGATACGTCCCCTGGACCTATACTATAAACCTAACCTTTCTAGGGGTCCTCCTCCTTTACTGTTGGGTGAAGTCATAAGAACGATCCTATTAGGGTATCTGTCTCCTCGTACCACCCGATGTCAAGTACCTTAGTGTTTCAGTCTTTCTTGACCCTTCACGGAAGACCCTTCGGGTGTCAAATACCCTAGTGAATAGTTTCCCTCATGAGGGAAAAGAAACGTAAAGGAAACTGATCAAGTAACGGTCTCAATTTATTTTCTTTCTTTTGGACTCACACATTGTGACGTAAAGTTCAGGGGTGAAAGACTCCAATGGACCTCAACACATAGAGCCATGAGTCAATAAAACGTTGGTGATAAGACGATAAGTGTCAAGTGTAAGAAATGACAGTTAACAAAATTTTATTCGACTAGAGTTTAGAACTTAAAATTAATAAAGAATGTCAAAAAAAAAAAAAAAAATTCCGTCTCCGTTTTGTCTCTGTATGAGTGACTAATTTTTGTTTAGGATCCAGGGTTCTACTTTGAGTGAGGAATTAAAGTTTTATCTTTTTTAGATCTGAAGATTTGTTATTTACTCCTTTTTATCATATCATTGTAATCGGGAGCTACCTGAACCCAAACCCACTTGAGGCCCTCAACCACTACCTGTCCATCCGGACCACACGACGTTAAGTACCCCAGTGTTTCTCAGTCTGTGCTGACTCGATGACTTGACTTTACTTGACTTCATACATTTGTACTTATACTTACATGTCTTATTTCCACCTAATACGTCAACGGGTCTGTTAGTTTAGGTTTTGTCTTTTACTTTTTGTCGACGTACTTAATTCCGTAGAGGTTTACAGTCAACTTTCAATAAAACGACGGTTTGATAAATCACGTATCTATTCTTGATGTTACGGTGTAAAAGAAATCGTTTCTAAAAATAGTCGACCGGACCGACTCATTAAATACTCTCTACCTTTTCTAGTTATAATGTTTAAGTATGTTGTTGGACAAAGTTTAAAAAAGTTGGTAAGAATGTCACGGACTACGATTTTTGTTTAATTATTATAA
Organism: Capra ibex; assembly: GCA_006410555.1. Classification (NCBI taxonomy): domain Eukaryota; kingdom Metazoa; phylum Chordata; class Mammalia; order Artiodactyla; family Bovidae; genus Capra; species Capra ibex. Next base: position 587,937 of record SJYO01033299.1, read on the forward strand.
TAAGAGTCTTTTACATACATATCATGTTAAAATATATTGTTTTTTCATAGAAAACGTGTGTGTTTTTATTTATTCCTTATTTAGACTAATGGTTTAATCATCCATCCTTATCTAATATCTGTCACTTCCCTTACCTTAAAGAACCCCTATGGAAAAATATATAAACGGAAGATTTAAGATAATTGTAAAAAGGTATAAAATTTTCCTTTTAATTTACACATCCTACTTTTTTTTTTGATTTTATCTTATCTTTACGTTTTGTTATTTATATTGAAATATAGTTTAACTATTGGTAAACCTTCTCCATTTTTTCTTAATTAGGTTCATAGAAGCTTGTACCATGAAAACTCTAAGAGTCTATATAAGATTTAGAATTAATGATCGAAACGACAACCATCATCTTTACCGTCGGTATTATTATTTTGTTAAAAAATTATTTTCATAAAATTACTCGTTTATCAAATTTTACAACCATAAAACCCTTTATATTATTTGTGTTTATAAAAAGACTACACCACACAATTTCTGTATCATGGTAAATACATCGTACTGTCACAGTCAGAAACGAGTCAGGACAGTCTGGGAAACACTGGGATTATCTGACATCGGGTAGTCCGAGGAGACAGGTACCTTAAGACGTCCGATCTTGTGACCTCACCCATCGGTACGTGAAGAGGTCCACTAGTAGTGTTGGGTCCCTAGCTTGAGTCCAAAGGAAGGAACATTCACCTAAGAAATTGTAGACTCGACCGTCCCTTCGGGGTGATGAATGTATCCCAGGGACGGTTTTCACAAATTATACCTATATTATTACTTCTTTGTTACTATCTATCGAACTAAATATAAGTTTAACATAACTTTAAAAATTTCTTTTCCGATCAACAGGAGGGGTGACCCACGCGGGGGTCCCGGTGCCAACCTTCTGTGGACGGAGGGACCGAGGATCGTCGGTCGAATCTTGACCACGCCTGTTCCCCTTAGACTGATAAATTTTGTTTCGTAGTCCTTCCGGACGCAGACCACAACTGGACTACACTAAAGACGAGTCACGTGACTTACAGTATCATTTCTTTAAGTTACTTCCCGTCCATTGACCACCCTCATTGCTACTGAGAGAATTCTATCGGTTTTCGGAGTAGTACATTAATGACTACGTCTACTTACCTACTTGGTCTAAGGGTAACAGGGATGGATGATAGGTCCTTTGGTGTCGGTTCCCTTGTCCGAACCGTCTTAGTAGACCCTTTCTTCTGTAACAACTCGAACTGAGATCAACCGTGTCACTTCTCTATACTCTCCACATCTCATTCACCCTCCGGACCTTTTGTCGATCGGAACTAAGACATTTTTTAAAGTTATGGTACTTTATGGTTTCTTTACTCTGTGGTCAGACCTTTTTCCTCTGTCCAAGTGTTGTTTAGGAACAAACATAAGACTCAATTAAAGATCTTTAAACTTAGACACGATACATAATTCATGACTATTACTATACCAATGTAAAAACCTCCACTATTAATATAACACCAGTTCTTCTTCTGACAGGAAAAAACTCTCCTCTACATAAGATTTATAAATCTCGACTACAGAGCACCATGAATGTTAATACACAAAGTCACATTCTCACACACACACACACACACACACACACACACTCCCTCCTTCTCTTTCTTTTCCACCCTTCTTCCACCTTCCATCTCGTATTACCTCTCCCTCTAAATGAATTAACGACCTAGATCCACTTCCAATATATAAATAAAAAATTTTATTTTTAACCGTATCTTAAATACCAAATATGATTGAAGTAATTAAGATCTTCTTATAAAGATATTCTACCTCAGACCCATCAGTAAAAGGTACATAAAATATAAGTGATATTTTCCCGTTTGGTTTTCTTTGTATTTTCGAAATAGACTATGTCACGTTAAATGTAAAATAACGTGTGGCTGGAATTGAAGATGTTATCACTTTTACAACTTTGATTTCTCACACTTTCACCCACCTTTACCGTTTGTTCCCTTTAACTAGACTTAGTCGGGATTCTCTTCACGAAAACAGGTAAACGTTGAGTTAAACAGAATATCGAACATCTACCTGAGATCGTTTAGACCATATATGTAGATCAGGTGGATTAGATGCTACGTACCTGAAGTCATGGTACCATCACGACCGGAAAGTCTTTCTTCCCTGTCTCTACAGACCACGTTCTGAGAAGAGGAACTGTCTTACTTGGAGTGTTAATCCTTCCAGAAACCATCATAATCCTCACACTAAATTCATAAAAACAAAGACCAGTTACGGTAATTTACTTTTCCCACTAGATACAGTTTACTGATAAAGAAAACAAGGTAGTACGTAAGAAATAGACTCATTTTTCTTATGTGTAACTTATATTTACATCATGTATTAAGGTAACTAAATTGAAAAAGATTTTCCTGTCCCTCCGGACCTCACGACGTCATGCACCCCAGTGTTTCTCAGCCTGTGCTGACACACTGACTTGACTTGACTTAACTTTCATTTATTCTTGTGGATTAGGTTAGTCAGGTAAGACTTCCTCTAGTCGGGACCCTAAAGAAACCTCCCTTACTACGATTTCGACTTTGAGATCGTGAAACCGGTGGAGTACGCTTCTCGACTGAGTAACCTTTTCTGAGACTACGACCCTCTCTAACTCCCGTCCTCCTCTTCCCCTGCTGTCCTACTCTACCGACCTACCGTAGTGACTGAGCTACCCACACTTAAACTCACTTGAGGCCCTCAACCACTACCTGTCCCTCCGGACCGCACGACGTTAAGTACCCCAACGTTTCTCAACCTGTGCTGACTCGCTGACTTGACTTGACTTATTATTTAACGTAAAATAGACGTAGAGGATTAAGGATATTATCTAGGATATGGGGTAAATAGATATTGTCTCCATTTACTTACGAGTGGTAGATTTATAAGTCTCAATTATCCCACTTATATGAAAGTCCAAAAAGGACCCTGACAGTATCAAATATGGACAAAGGGGCACGAGATAGGTTAATTATTGGGGCAAATGAAAATATTAGTAAGTTGACCCTGTTACTAAGTATACTATTGAAATGATTGTACAAGTACATGAGTTACAAGTACAACCAATACATGAATTTTATAATAGAGACAATACAGTGTAACAAATAAGATCAATAATAACGTCAGTATATAAAATTTCTCGTACATTTGACTATTTATACTTCTTTCTTATTTCTCAAGAATATAATTACTTTTAACTCATTTTATTAAACATTTTGAGGTATGGCATTATTTTAACAGACAATAACGATGGGTGAATTTGTACCCAATTTTTGATATTTCATATATAAAATTAAGACTTTTAACTATATGAATGTAATCTACTCCTAAGGACATAAAAATATAAAATACAAACTTCAGAAAAATTTCATACCCACAAATGATCAGTGATAACTCTGTATCAAAAATTTAATTTACTGGGTAAAGAACAGTGACGTATTAGACTCCGTATGAGATAAGTCTTAAGGTTTGTCGTATAAAATTTTTTTAAAAATTATATTAAGACGAAATCTACTTATGTTTATCGTTTCAAATTGAACAAGGAAAAAACGATAAAGTTAACGATAAGAAATTATTGGTACATAAGAAAGAGGAAAAGAGAGAAAAGGAAGAAAAAGATATCTTTTATTTAAAATTTTGGGACGAAGGAATATTAAGATATTCATAACTTTTAGGGACCCGAATATGGTACGAAAGAAAACGATTCCAAAATAAACCCTCAGAAAACTATCGTATCGTAAAAATAAGACGAACTTACACGAGTCGAGAGAGATCGATAGGTCAGAGTTAAAGAGTCGTGTCTTCTTTTTAACCGAAGATCAAAGTATGTAGAAGTGAATATCACCTTCTCTTTTTATAGTGGTCGGTGTAACATAAACGTGGAGGACAGTAAAGAGTTATTCACAATATAAAGATTTCCCCTTTTATAAAGACGGGGGAGGGGATAATTTGTATGGTTGAATCTCAGGGAAATCAAATAACTATCTGATGACGGACATTGACTGTATAAAGACTAGGTTTAGTAAAGATTATGTAAATTTTACGTTTACATTAAAAGGAGAAATTTAACTCTGTCTCTTGTTTTAGTAACAAAGATTACTTCACTTAGAGATTAAAGTGGAGTCAAGACGGTATTACATACTTTACTAATTTTTTTTTAATGTTCTCAATAGAAGTTAACATTACTCTCAGTCAGTCCTTACATAAGTCGACGTTCATTTTCTTTTCGATTGAAAGTACTGAATCCATTTGAGCTAAAATAAAGGGAATGAGTATTCTTCAGACTTCCTCTGTCAACAACTACAACCCAGTCAACAAGTTACTACGGTAATCTTTCACTTTCTTTCACTTCAACGAGCCAGTACAGACTGAGAAACGTCGGAACACCTGACATCGGACAGTCCGAGGAGGTAGGTACCCTAAAAGGTCCGTTCTTATGACCTCACCCAAAGGTAATGGAAGAGGTAACCTAGAAGGGTTGGGCCTCTATCTTGGAAATGGTAGACTCGGTGGTCCCTACGGTAATCTCTGTCTCGAAAAATACAAAAAAACCACGGTAGACTAGGACAGGGTAGTGTAGTACCCTTTATCTACCCCTTTGTCACCTTTGTCACAGTCTGAAATAAAAACCCCCCGAGGTTTTAGTGACGTCTACCACTGACGTCGGTACTTTAATTTTCTGTGAATGAGGAACCTTCCTTTCAATACTGGTTTGATCTATCGTATAGGTTTTCTCCTCTGTAACGAAACGGTCGATTCCAGGCAGATCAGTTCCGATACCAAAAAGGTCACCAGTACATACCTACGCTCTCAACCTGACACTTCTTTCGACTCACGGCTTCTTAACTACGAAATCTTGACACCACAACCTCCTCTGAGAACTCTCAGGGAACCTGACGTTCCTCTAGGTTGGTCAGGTAAGACTTCCTCTAGTCGGGACCNAACCTTCCTTACTACGATTTCGACTTTGAGGTCATGAAACCGGTGGAGTACGTTTCTCAACTGAGTAACCTTTTCTGAGACTACGACCCTCCCTAACCCCCGTCCTCCTCTTCCCCTGCTGTCTCCTACTCTACCGACCTACCTTAGGGACTGAGCTACCTGCACTCAGACTCACTTGAGACCCTCAACCACTACCTGTCCCTCCGGACCGTACGACGCTAAGTGCCCCAGTGTTCCTCAGTGTACTGACTCGCTGACTTGACTTGACTTGACTCCTGACAGACACTGACTTGGTAGTGTTCTACGGAAATATCGAGGTTAGTACTTTAGGGTAAAATTCACTTATTTTACTTAGCAGTTTTACTATTGGAATCGAGGTAGAGATGGAAGAACGACCCTTCTTTTAAGTGGGTCTTGAATAATGAATAAACAAACATATGGTAACGAGTTTTAACACGGTATGTGGATGGGGATCTACGTACCTCTTCGACTTTTTAACATATCATAGAAAGTGGAAGGATCAATTTATTTTATTACTTTCCTCAAACCTATTCATAACTCACTTGGTTCAACATCCCATGTGGTGTTTCCGACGTGTTCCCGAACTCTGTTAGTGTTGTGTGCTTCTTTTTTTTTTTTTAAACAGGGTTCTTAAACTTGTTTCATACAGAATGGAGTTGTTTTGAGAAATTTTACGTCGTGTCTTCATAACAATAATTTGATCCTTCTTAAGTGTTGTACACGTACTTCATTTATAAAAATAATAATAAGTTATAAAATTGATGGTTTCGGTGTCTTGGTCGTGTATGATTCGTGATTCATGTATAAACATACTTTCTTATTTATGGTAGTATTTTTATATATCGTCCAACATTGATTTTTGCCAATATCTGTAACAATTTAACTCTACGGAAAGAATTCACATCTAAGTGGGTAAAGACATAATGAAGTTCTTTCTATAAGTCATCGATTATGTATTATCATTAAAAGTGTCTACAACACTCTCTCCTTGTATTTATATACTTGGATCAAACGGTATTTCCGTACGTAAAAAGCCAACTTAATTTTTATTTCCCTAAAGTATATACATAAGAAATGAATCAATTTTAATAACTTATTTGTGTTGAAAACTGTTTTCTATATGATTATTCCAAATAAGTTCTGTCTTATTTTTTACTTCTGTAAACTCAAAATTCCCCATGACGATTCAGTGAAGTCAGCACAGGCTGAGACACACTGGGGTATCTACCGTCGGGTGGTCCGAGGGGGTATCGACCCTGAGAGGTCCGTTCTTGTGACCTCACCCAACGGTAAAGGAAGAGGTCACATACTTTCACTTTGCACTTTCCCTTCAACGAGTCAGTACAGGTCGAGAAACGCTGGGGTACCTGACGTCGGATGGTCCGAGGAGGTAGGTACCCTAAAAGGTCCGTTGTCATGACCTCACTCAACGGTAACGGAAGAGGAAATTCCCCATGTGATGAGTACTAAATCCCTTAATCATTTTTGAAATACCTTTACCACTGGGAGTCGAACAAAGTCTCGTCAATTGTCTTCACATATTGGGAGGGAGACACTAGTACTTTTTAACCGTTGAGAAAGAAATAAGAACGGTCATCTATGACACGAACACTAAAATATAACGACATTCTAGGTTTCTGTATTTCCCTTCGTTTCTCTTAGTCTTAAATAACGTACTCTAAAATCTCTCGTTCTTACACAAAATTTAATTTACTTAACGGGGATAGTTTTCTCGAATGAAACGATAGTCAAAATTGTTATTTTTATTTGTATCACGCACCGGTATTTCTATTTTCGGTATACATCATTATTATCTAACGATTAATCTTGTACCTACCACTCTAAATCATGGACCACGACCTAATAGTTTTGAAGTCCTCGACAGTCCTCTGGTAAGAAGAGTCGAAATAGTTCTCGGAAGAGGTGTCTGACTCCGTCTTAGTCGTTAACTTGATATACGTTTGACATAGATAGTCAAGTCAAGTCAAGTCAGCGAGTCAGTACAGGCTGACAAACGTTGAGGTACTTAGCGTCGTGCGGTCCGGAGGGACAGGTAGTGGTAGAGGGCCTCAAGTGAGTCTGAGTGCAGGTAGCTCAGTCCCTAAGGTAGGTCGGTAGAGTAGGAGACAGCAGGGGAAGAGGAGGACGGGGGTTAGAGAGGGTCGTAGTCTCAGAAAAGGTCACTCAGTTAAGAAGCGTATTCCACAGGTTTCATGACCTCGAAGTCGAAATCGTAGTAAGGAAGGTTTCTTTAGAGTCCCAACTAGAGGAAGTCTTACCTGACCAACCTAGAGGAACGTCAGGTTCTCTGGAAGTTCTCAGAAGAGGTCGTGGTGTCAAGTTTACGTAGTTAAGAAGCCACGAGTCGGAAGAAGTGTCAGGTTGAGAGTGTAGGTATGTACTGGTGTCCTTTTTGGTATCGGAACTGATAGATATCGATACATTTATACCAGTATGGTCTTTCACTTATTGATAAATTTACTTGTCATAAAGTCCAAGACATTATACCTTTGTCGAGGAACAAAAGTTTGACGAAGTACTTTCGGTAATAAATATTGATAGGATTTTACTACGTGTATGTACTTTAAACATATTTAGTCAAAGAAAGAGGTAACTAGATGTTAAAGAAAGTCGGATTTCAGTTACCAAGGATCATACGAAACAGTCCACGAAAAAGAAATAACATACAGAAAGAATTCAGACTAAAGAGGTTGTAAGACAGAAGAGGAAGGTGAGAAAGTGATTTATAAATAAGTTACAGATAATACTCAGTCTGTGTTAAGATTCGTAACTGAAGTACAGATAAGTGGTTATATAGGTAAAATAAATATCAATTATAAACTTAATATAACAGTATCGTGTACAGATTTCGTCATTTTCAGGATTTACTACTAACAATTTTATCTTTACTATGTCTCTCCTGAATCGTCAATTATTTTAGTGTCCTTTTACCCTGTCTTCATCACTTTACCTCTCTTGTTTTTAAGAAGAGTTATATTTCGTTATATAGAACCTAATTATTAGATCAAATAAAAACATACAAGGACAGGGGGAAAAGAAGGGTGAATGTAAAGCCCCTAAAGAGACAGGATCTCGGATATGATATCGTCCTTTTTTATTATCGATTTCTTTCATAAAGGAAAAGTTGTATAGGTCCCGTAGTAAGTTGACATACACTCCAAGAGTCGATTACCTTGGTCTTGTAAATCAAAAGATGGATATGTTTTTTTTTTTTTTTTTTTTTTCACCCTAATATTTCCTCACTTTAACTCAATCATCCTACCATTAAACTAGATTTACTTTTCATTACGAAATATCTCACTATACATTAACTTTGAAGACGTTGACTTACACGATCTAATGGAAGAATTTTACTGATGTTCCGTATATTTTACTTACCACTACGAAAGATCGTTCTAAACACTGTAGACTAAAAGTACTTATTTACTATAGTAGACACGGATACACCTTGTCATTCACGTTCAATACACAGGTAGTAGTTTGAGGAACTCATTGACTTAAACCATGAAGTCAGTCGGTGGAGTAACCTTTTCTGGAACTACGACCCTTTCTAATTTTCGTTTTCCTCTTCCCCCTCCGTCTCTTACTCTACCAATCGATCGGAATGGTTGAGTTACCTGTATTTAAACTCGTATGAGACCCTCTTTTATTTCCTGTCTCTTCGGACCGTACTACGTCAGGTACCCCAACGTTTTTCAACCTGTACTAAATCACTGACTTGTGTGTAAATTTAAATGTAATGTGTACTGAAAGGACAAAAACTCCATTAACGATTTTTTCCGTAAGAACGTTGTGACTTCACTAAGGTTTATTATATTTATTTGTAATCTGAATGAGATGTATTTTCATGTTTTTAGTGACATCGTTCTCGTAGGTCTGTTGATAGCTAAATAACGATGTTAATAAGGAATATATAGATTGGATGGTAAATGGTACAAAGGGAAACTGTTACGGTTTCCCAACGTACCTTCGACATCAACCGGTCGGTTCTGTACCGTGTTTCCTACCGTTAGACTGGTCCCTTCATTCATTATAGTTTGACAAAAGTGATGGTGGATTGTCACCTTTATCGAAAAGATCGGTAAACTTAGGTTCTATTAAGTAAAAGGTCCTTAGTAGTACTTTTGACTTGAACTTTCCATTAATAGTCATTGGACACGAACCTCTTAGTCTTTTTTCTTGATAAACAACTGGTAGAAAGTCTAAACTTGTGTACCATTTCATTAGTAAGAAAATGACGTGTAAGTAAGTAATTCTTAATCTTGTCTGGTACCGTCCCCTTTCTTTAAATAAAATTACGTTGAGAAACACTGGGGTACTTAGCGTCGTGCGGTCCGGAGGGACAGGTAGTGGTTGAGGGTCTCAAGTGAGTCTGAGTGCAGGTAGCTCAGTCACTACGGTAGGTCGGTAGAGTAGGAGACAGCAGGGGAAGACGAGGACGGGGGTTACGGAGGGTCGTAGTCTCAGAAAAGGTTACTCAGTTGCGAAGAGTACTCCATAGGTTTTATGACCTCAAAGTCGACATCGTAGTAAGGAAGGTTTCTTTAGGGTACCGACTAGAGGAAGTCTTACCTGACCAACCTAGAGGAACGTCGTAGAGACGATTTTATCTAGATCATAAAGAGAATTTCCTCAATCCCACTTTTATGTATATATAGAAATTTTTCGTCTCTTATTTTAATTTAATACTTCAATCTTCCTTCTCATAATTTTATAAAAGTAACCCAGTAATATTAATCGTCAATATGAAGTCTTGAGGTACTTCTTAATGTTATCCATAACTACTAAGTTCCCACACCGAACTTCTTATTCTGTCTGTCTAACAGAAGAAAGTCTCCCGGAAGAAAGTCGGACAAATTAGACTTCTGAGACCAAAGAAATGGAAACATTATCACGGACTGTCAAATACGGAAGTTATTTATAAAGAACTTACCTTGACTTAAATTAAACTTCCTTATGTACTAAATTTAGTACACACTAACTTTCCAGTCTCTGGTCTGACCTTTTATCTTTGGTGTGTTCCTTTAGTTACGTCCCCGAAAGTATATCCTTTAATCCATGGTTGCACAACCTCTCTACTTTCCCACTTACTCTAGGACATCAACTGGATGTCTCCCTTAGTGGGTTCCTCCGTTGAGCGGGAAGATCCCGAACCTCTCGTCGTCCCGTCTCCAGCCCAATCGTCTTGGATCTCGAATCCTTGGATTTCGAATCATTGTGTCCAAGAAGAACTAGGAGTACTTTTAACACTGATAACTTCCTATATGAGTATTTGGAGGGTCTCGGAGGGTCACGGTCCAGACTCATACACGAATAACAAAAACAATAATATAGTAGTAGTGATAGTGGTGGTACTTTTCGTGAGTCATGTGACAGGTCACGGACTATTCATTATTTTGAGGTGAGTTATGTCATAAAAATTGGAGGGACCTTCCTTCATACCTTTCATTTTCATGTGAAATTTTACTATACGTCTATGTCGAATGACATTGACATTCTATTTCGAGTACAGAATTTCTTAAATTTTAGTTTACGAATAAAAATACAAATCAATAATCTAAAACGGTAAAATTGAAAAGATTATACCTCTTTCAAAATTTTACAAGGGGTCTTGTATATTACGTTCTAAGTTGGAGACCACTTATATTTATCTGGGGATAGAGAGGACACGAAAAGTTGTATAAGTGACCACGTACGACACAACTACGAAAAATGTTCCTATTAGTTAGAATCCAAAAAGTTACACAGACAAAGGATGTAATGCCTGAAGACGTCGTCATTTGAGTGTGAAATATAGCTATATTTTAAGTGAATGTGTCATTTGTTCCCCGACAAGCTTCTTTTAGTATGTTTGTCCATATACAGAAGAGTCGTGTCTACCACAAAAGTAAAGTAACTTAGTTGAGAACAGTCGTGATGTCGTCAACGTAAAAATCGATGACATATTCTATTTGAAGGAGTAAAGTAATCCAAATTGTGACGAAAAACGATGAGAAATTAATTTACTAATTTTTTTGTGACACTGTCAGATTGTTGATTTTCCGGTTTGGGCCTTAAATAGTCGCAATTACGTCCTTATATCAAGGTATCTATACGTCTTATATCACTTTGATGACTATGTGAAAGTTGGTTATTATTTGGATTTGATTTTTATTAATCAAGACTGTTTTTAAGTCATGAAGATTTATGTGAAAGTTTGAGGAAGGGAAACATAAGTATGGAGTAGTTATTTGGGGAAAGACTATGTAAAATTTCGGTTATTAGATCTTTCGAGTGTAAAATCTAAAAAATTTATCCTTCGGAATTTATCATCCTATGAAAGAGAAACTCGTTCACTTATTGGTCATTTTAAGGAAAATGTTCACAAACTTTCTCATTACTATTGATTGTCCAAAAAAAAAAGTATAAAAGGTCTGTTAACAAATTATTCATAGAACACAGAGTATTGTTACTGATAAAATTATTTGGATATTCCATTTTAATTTTATTTATTTAATTAAATTTTTGAGTATTTTATCTCAACCTTAGTTTTCCTTAGGAAATACAAAGGGGTATATTAATACTTAGGAAGTTTTTACGGTAGATTTACAGTGAAGGGTGGTGTAATATATGTAGATAGGATAAAACACGTGACAAAATTAAGTGACAAAAGAAATACTATGATATTTATAGAAAAACCATTTTGGGACTGATTTCATATAAATTTAGGAGATCCTTTAATATTATAAGGTATTTTTGTCTTGATTTTCTTAAGTCATCGTACAAAATATGTAAGAATTGTTTTTTAAGGAAGTTATGAGAAACGATAATTGGGTACGTTAATTTAGACACGAAACTTTTACAAAATTTAAATAAGTAAGTTGAAATAAATGTACTTAATCTTAATTAGTGTTCGTTTTAATTGTGCTTATCTATACAGGGTAACAAATATAATTAGATGTTAATGAATGTAACACCTTTTATTCGTTAGTTTAAAGGGTCCGAATCGTAGTAGGAAACGAAGAAATTCCGGGAATCTGAATGATATAGACCGTAACGTATCTTACACTCCAGATATACACCTCTATATATCTATATATATGTATTATAACGACAACAAATCAGTGATTCAGCACAGACTGAGAAAACGTTGGCGTACCTGACATCGGGTGGTCCGAGGAGACAGGTACCCTAAGGGTCCGTTCTTATGACCTCACTTAACGGAAAAGAAAGAGGTCGTCCCCTAAAAGAACTGGGTCCCTACCTCGGCTTCAGAGAACGCAACCATCCACCTTCGAAATGGTGACTTGGTGGTCCCTTCGGTATAGATATATTTGTATAAGTGTATGAATTATATATACTTGGTACCTGTCCCTTGATACCGACATCCCAACTGTCCCAGTGTTTCTCACCCTACACTGACTTCGTCGAATCGTGTGTGCACGAGTATGAAATTTTTATTCGGTTCCAAAAAGGTTTAAATATGAAAGTCTCAGATTTGTAAAGAAGACTCGAGTTCTTAATGAATAGATGAACTCAAGGTATTAATTTATAGATTATTTGTGGATTTTGAATTGTACGGGTTTCGTCACAGGTACGTAGTGAAAGGGAGAATGGTAGAATAGGTATCGAAGGAAAGGAGTTACCTACCTTAGTTATGATAATCAAAACATTTAGGTTTAAAATTCTGAGGAGGAACTTTACGGAGAAGAGAGTACGAGTATGGTATTTAGGATAGTAGTTTAGTTAATATGGAACATTTATAAAGTACTCAGACAAGTGGAGACTAGTAAATGTCGAGACTTACCAGAAATTGTTTTATGGTTTCACGTATGACAGCGAATATGACGGCACACACACGTTAGACGGATGGTAGGGTAGGAGAGGAGATGATGAGACATAATGTCGGTACGGAAGATTATATAGAACTTACAGAGTAGTAGACTAAGTAGTATTAGTAAACCAGACTTAAAAACCCCCCAGATCTTACGAAAAGGTATCAAAAATGTGTTGATAAACACTTTTTGTAATAAATCAAGGTCATGTAAACTGAGAATTGACTCAAGAGTATAATACTCTATACTTTATAGAGTATAATAGTGGTATACGAATGAAGTATCGAACATAGTATATAAAATTACTATATAAACAAAACCATTAAATTTATTACGGAAAGACAACACCTTCTGAACATGAGTTAATCCAGTCCTTAACACAGAGATAACCATTGTTATAGTAATTATTCTCGATAACATGATGAAGTGTCTATACTATAAGTAATTAAATTCACTTATTTACTTTTTTCAACAAAATTAAGATATCTTTGTTACCAAGTTATATTCCCTCGAGGACTCCTTCTAAAAACTCCTCTCCTACAAACTACGTGTCTTAATTTCTTCTATTTATAAAGGATTAAAGTACTTACCCTTTTCTTCAATGTTATACTGTTTTACATTCTTCTCAAAAGATTTTTGATACTGATTCATTATTATTACGACAAAGAGTCAATGATTCGTGGTAGATGGATTTACATGTCCATTTAACGATGGTCTTCGAGATCTCGATATTGAGTCGGAAAACAGACCTTGTTCCTCCTAACTGTTCCCAAGTCTTAGGAAAAGTGGTGGTAATACCCGACTTAACAAAGGGACGTTTAAGTATACAACTTCGGGATTAAGGGTCGTAGAGTCTTACACGAACAAAACCTCTATACTGGAATATTTCTCTACTGATTAAATTTTATTCCGGTAATTCCACCCGATATTAGGTAGACTGACCACAGAAATATTCTTCTCCTTTGGTGGACTTGTATGTCTATCGTGTCTTTTCGATACATTCCTGTGTCACTCTTACACCTGTGTCCGGTTGGTTCCTTTTTATATAGTGTTCTTTGGTTTGAAAGACCGTGAAACTCGAACCTACAGATCAAAGGTCTTGACATTCTTTTATTTAAATGGACCAAATTCAGTGTGTCAGAAAACAATACTGTCGGAATTGTTTGAGTATATTGGTGGTAGGGTCTGATTAAAACTCTTAAATGGTGACGGACAAAAGTCGCTAAAGTAATTTTACCTTTCAGTTTAATTATTTTAAATATTCGAAGTAAACCCCGAAGGGGCACCGACCCACCGGTTCTTAGACGGACGGTAACGACCTCTGTACGTAAGGCAGGGACCTAACCCTTCTAAGGGACCTTTTCTTTTACCGTTGGGTGGGGTCATAAGAACGGATCCTTTAAGGTACCTGTCTCCTCGGACCGTCCGGTATCAGGTACCCCAGCGTTTTCTCGACCTGTACTGAATCCCTGATTTGTTGTTTCTGTAGTTGAAATAAGTTCTGGTTATTACAAACAGAGTTGACTAAATATAATGCATGTTGATCTTAGTTTTGTCCATAAAACCACACTCTAAACATAAGAAGATGTTTTGTAAGTGATTTTATTTTTTTTTAATTTATTTTTCTGACATTTGAATAAATTGCCATGCAAAAACATTAAAATGTCTATTCGAAAATCGAATCTTTATGTATAAGTATATTCGTTTTAGTTAACTAATAATTTTTAAATTCTCCAACTTCTTTTCATGTAACAAAATGTCGTGGAGGAAATAATGGATTTAAATACTACAATGACTTTTATGGACGAAATAGATTTCGGTGAAAGTTGAACGACATAAAACAGTGACATATTTATTTAGCAATGATACTATAGAAAAATCATAGAACCCTTTTACCCCTTCAATACACAGTTGTCAAACATGTAGCTGGTCCCTATCGTTTAGGGTAATATATTGAATGAGTTACTAAATTAATAGTTAGGTCTAGAATATGATTCGTCTCTATAAAGAAAATTACTCAAAACGTCATAGTATTAAAACTCTATGAGAAGTACGGTGACGTTAATTACTAAATACACTGAATTTCCTTTTGATTTAGAGTGGTAAAAGATTCCTCTCCTTTTTCAGATATCTCTCCTTCTTTATTGACCTCAAAGTGTTCCGTGGTCTCATAGGGGCTCCTGAGGTTTATAAACTGAAGATGAACTAAAGAAGTTCACGAGATTCTTAGAAGTTGTTTCAGATATCGTTTGTAACGACAAAGTCCCAGTAAGACAAGTAAAAGATTTATTCTTTCTCAAAGTTGTTTATTTTAGAATGTACAATTTTCGTCTTTACTCTTTTGGGTCTTTTATTGTTTCCTTTTTATAGAAAATACTATAAATTAAGTACTGTAATCTGTCCTGTGAGATGTACCGATTTTCCCCTTCCAGTAATGGTTTTGTTCCGTTCTATGTTTTTAACCTTAAATACCATAGTAACTCAGAAGGGGCCACCGAGTCTACCATTTTGTAGACGGACGTTACGCACTCTGGGTCCAAACTAGGGACCCAATCCTTCTAGAGGACCTCTTCCTTTGCCGTTGGGTGAGGTCATGAGAACGGACCTCTTAGGGTGCCTACCTCCTCGGACCATCCGACGTGGGGTACCCCAGCGTTTCCCAGCCTGTACAGACTCGCTGAAGTGAAAGAAAGAAAACTATAAACTCACTGACGAGTAACATAATCAAACGCTTCAAGTAGAATTGTTTCATGGTTTCTGACCAATCGAATTTGTTATCTTTACAAAACGGAATGTCAAGACTTTCGACCTTTAGACTCTAGTTCCACGACCATTCTAAACGAGGGGACCACCCATACTCCCTTTCTAGATAAGTTCCGAAGAGAGAAACCGAACGCCTATCAGAGAAGTGTAACAGAAGGGATACAAACGTAGAGACAGGTCTAAAGGGGGAAAAAATCCCTGTGGCCAGTATAACCTGATCCGTACGACGGTGAATTCAACACAGACTGTGAAACACTGGGTACCTGACGTCGGGTGGTCCGAGGAGACAGGTACCCTAAGAGGTCCGTTCTTATGACCTCACCCAACAGTCAAGGATGAGGTCCCCTAGAAGGGTTGGGTCCCTAACTTGGACGGAGAGAATTCAGAGGACACTACCGTTGACACAAGAAATGGAGATCGAGGTTGACCCTTTGGGATAACCCGATCCCGGATGGAATTACTAGAATATAATTGAACTAAAGGTGACATCTCTGAGAACCAGATTTATTCCAGTGTAAGACTCTATGACCTGAAGTTATATTGTTAAATCCTCACCTCTCCTGTGTTAAGTTGGGTATTGGAAAAGGTCCCCAAGAAGGGTTAGGTCCCTAACTTGGACCCAGAGGACGTAACGTCCATCTAAGAAATGGTAGATTCGGTGGTCTCTTCGGGGTTTTATGAATGGTACTGAGTAGTTTAAAACTTCACTGAAGGAATCTTTTTACCTAGGTTAAAACTTGAATTTTAATACTTACACTTGAAAAGAATACAAGTCGGTGTAAGGTCCTTTATGTCTTTACATCATACTTGACTCTTTATAGGTCATTGAAGTTCCATGAATGTTTTACAAAAGTCTTCTCGTTTCGGGAATCTTGTATTTGATTATTATTTATCATGTTATATATTTCCTGGAGGGAGGACCGAGTCGACCATTTTCTAGGAGGACATTACGCCCTCTGGACCCAAGTTAGGGACCCAACTCTTCTACTGGACCTCTTCCTTTGTCGATGGGTAAGGTCATAAGACTGGACCTCTTAGGTCCAACGTTTCTCAGCCTGTGTTGAGTCACTAAAAGTGAAAGTGTCATATATTTCTGTACATGATTTACTTATTATGTCTATAAAACTGAGAGTAGACGTGTTTGGTTAAGAGAATTTCGTGATTGTTAACCGTTTAGATTATAGACAGCACACATGTACGAATCAGTGAGTCAGTACTTCCTGAGAAACATAGGGTATCTGATATCGGGTGGTCCATGAACCGATTATGAGTACCCTAATAAGTCCATGCTTACGTCCCCACCCAACGGTAGAGGAGGAGGTCTATTACAGACAGTCCATTGAGAATTACAAATAGAAAAGTTAATAAAAAATTGTCAGGATACAAAGGTATACGATATTATAGATATAATAGGTTAAACGAAGTCAAGTCCAGTCAAGTCAGCGAGTCAACACAGGCTGAGAAACGGTGGGGTACTTAGCGTCGTGCGGTCCGGAGGGACAGGCAGTGGTTGAGGACCTCAAGTGAGTCTGAGTGCAGCTAGCTCAGTCACTACGGTAGGTCGGTAGAGTAGGAGCCAGCAGGGGAAGAGAAGGACGGAGGTTAGGGAGTGTCGTAGTGTCAGAAAAGGTTACTCAGTGGAGAAACGTACTCCACCGGTTTCATGACCTCAAAGCCGAAGTCGTAGTAAGGAAGGTTTCTTTAGGGTACCGACTAGAGGAAGTCCTACCAAACCAACCTAAACGAACGTCAGGTTCCCTGAGAGTTCTCAGCAGAGGTTGTGGTGTCGAGTTTTCGTAGTTAAGAAGCCGTGAGTCGGAAGAAGTGTACGACAATTTAGATCCAAAACCCACATAGATGGGACAAAAGTCGAAACGGTAAATAAGTGAGTATGTCCGGAAGTACTAACTAACTTACAGGAGATACTAGATCTACTACACGACCCGGACCCTTTCGTAACTACTTATTGTGTCGTGAGATAAGAAGTCTTTAGGTCCAGATTATTTACTCCTCCTCTTCGTCTAATTACTACGTCTATAAATTGAGTTCACGATTTATCTTTCATATCTTAGTCTCTCACCTATTTGTTGAGGACGAACCCCAAAAATACTTTCCAAAATGAATTTGACTTGTATCTTCCTCTTACCTCTAAAGTGAACCGTTTCTCCTCATACTTACGCTCTTCCCTCATACACACCCCAGACCCCCTGCTATCCGGAAGTTTAAACCCCTTGTCTTGTCTCTTTGTCCTCTTATACTTCAATGTCTCTTGTGATATGTACTTACTAACAGACCCTTCGCCTTCCCTTAAACTGAGACCCCTCTCTTATTTTATCTGTTGCCATTTAAACTCCTTACTTCGACCTCTCTTCCACTCATCGGTCTTGAAATATTGGGAACCTTCAAGAAACCGAGGTTTAGAATCGAATTGTTAGTTTAAGTTTTCTATACAAAGTATAGTATTAAAGACAAGAAAGTCTGAGGATATCCTCATTTTACATATGTTTGTTATCTCCGTATTTTTTAATTAAAGATAGTTACCAAAACCAAATAGAACCCTAAAATCAATTACATTATTAACGTTTATGGGGAGATAAGAATGAAAAAAAAAAGAATCATAAAGTAGTTTAGATATATAAAATATAAATACATTTTATTGTTACATTTACGTTAGATTTTGTAAACATTTTAGTATAAATTTCTACTTTAGTCTTAAATATAGTACTATACAAAATGACAGTATAATAACTAGACTTTGTATAACCTGTTAACTCAAGACAAGATCTAAAGGTATACAGATTAGGACAACGTGAAAAACACCCTGTACTCGGTTTAGACAAACTGAATTTTCTCACAAGCTAACATTAGTGGATAGTATCAGAGTTTTTTTCAGATGAATTTTTAGATATAATTCATGATACTTAGGTAAGTTGTTTATAAATAACTTGTTTAACATCCATCGTTACAATGGTCTGTGACTCCTATGTTTGTGATATTTCTATTCCCACGACAGTAGATCCTCCTGTAAGATTAGACGATCCTTTCAATCTGTATCTAATGATACTTTGTCACTTGACTCAGGTTGTACTTGGACAAGTGTAATAAAATACTTAGTAAAAGGTAATGAATTAACGATGATATCAGAAGGAAGACGGTACAAGAGATTAAGTATAATAATGAAAAAGAAAAGAAAAAAAGAAAAAGGTTATGGTGTCGATATCTTTCTCAACGACATCTTTTTTTGAATATTAAACAAGACACATTTGATTTCGTCAATTTGATTATGGTGACCTGTCTTTGTTATACGTTTAGGTAAAACTAAATTATATTCTGTTGTAAAGATTGTCAACATCGATTATTGTCCTATTTGGTGAAACCTTCCACTCAAGGTTTAATAGTATCTATAGGGTACATACTTATTTATATTCACCATCGTAATCGATAAAGGTACTGTGACTTCTATTTTTTTTTTGGGTGGTACCGTTTTACTATGACTTTACTTCTGGTGTCCTAAGTTTTTTGTCATAGGAAAAACAACCAGGACAATAGATTGGTTTTCATATAACTCTAGACTGACATAAGTACCCACCATCCAGTAAGTTTCAGGAACATTGTGTCCCGTAGAGAAAACTGAGATCCTACTTGTACGACTCAGGAGTGTCCCTGTCTACCTAAACTACTGTCGTTATGACGTATTTTCGAAAATAATTATCGGAAATAAAAATCGGATCGTATACGATAAGAACATATTTACAAATTAGTAAAAACTTTGATTCATAAAATAGAGAATATTATAGGACAACCTTTTTCAAGGTGAAATTAATATATAACGAGCTAATTTTTTGTGTTACCATATCACTGGAGACTTACAGGGTCTCTTTCTTACGACCGAATATACAGTCGGATTTAAAAGAATTAGGACAATATCTCTAGTACCGAATGTTATCTTCTACTCTGTCATCTTACCTTTAATTTTGACATTTAAATAGTCACCTTACTTGTATTTAAAACTAATGTACATTGGTTATATGTATATTTTTACATGAAATTCATATTCCATGTAAAGGAAAGTTCAGATTATAACCATCGTGGGTTCGAAGACTTATAATAAATATTAGTACTGTAACTACTGTTGTACTGTAACATAGAAAAGTGTGACAAATATTATGAAGTTCCGTCGTGTACTACACTTTTAAAGTCTACTTCCTCTTGTATCATTAATACTTTATATTTAATTTTACTCTAAATTTGTTGGTGTCTATTGGTTAGTAAAGTCTGAAACATAGTATCGATACGAAAATAAATAGGAGGAACTTTACCGAGACACTGACAAAAGGGTTCGTTCAATTTAACATCTCACTGGGTCTACAATAAAAATTTATATAGTTTTCTCTTATAATAGATCACTCAATTAAAGATTAACATCAAGAAGGTGATTAATTGAGATAACAAAAAATACAGAGGAAACGAGAAAATATATTAAACTCCCAACTTTATCTACTAAGAAAACGAAAGGTATAAATTTTAAGACGTTTATATACTCAGATTTATATTAACGTATATTCACTATAGGTCTCTTTTCAATGTGAAATTTGTACTAATTGTTACGACAAATATTTGAAGTTTTAAGGTCGTTCGTTTCTAAAGTAAAATATNTTAAACTCCCAACTTTATCTACTAAGAAAACGAAAGGTATAAATTTTAAGACGTTTATATACTCAGATTTATATTAACGTATATTCACTATAGGTCTCTTTTCAATGTGAAATTTGTACTAATTGTTACGACAAATATTTGAAGTTTTAAGGTTGTTCGTTTCTAAAGTAAAATATTTACTGTCTATTTGAAGTTTTACATAAATTTATTTAAAAATAATTTCTTTGTGAATGACGTATTTTACATCTTTACAATTAACATTTGGAACCACTTATAACTGTTTCTAACTTTCTTATAGGAGATGTATCGTTAGGAGATCTATTTCTTTTTCTTGTAATTGTGACGGACTCTTGGGAGGGAACACGGTTTAATATCAGTAATCAGGGGTATTATTATCCAACTTTTTATTTATAGGGAATTTATCTAAAATTTTACATCTTCCTCTTTCCTGTGATACTTTAAGAGAAGATAATTGTATGATTTATAATCCTATTTAATTAGTGTTAATTCTCCACTTTTCAGTAACTGAATCTCAAATCTACACGTGCCAAATATAATTCAATTACGGTACTTTAGACAAATCAACGATCATAATTTATAGGAATTTAATTGTTGTCGACATAATTGTTCATATTAAATTTAATTTTTTATTCGTTTTTCCATCTCCTTTGTCATAAACTCTATATTGTTTTTAGATTTATGTCTTCGTTTCGACAACTACAGTACTCTGAACTGATATTCCACCGATGAAGGTACTAGAACCCTGGTTCCTTTTTGTTAACAAGTAACTTCAATTTTTGACACTTCAGAATCAGACGCACATGACGACAGTGTTTTGCGGTTACTGAATATTCGTTATCATTAAATAAAGTGTGTCAAGACCACCGACGTTCAGACTCTAGTCCCTCGGTAGTACCAGTGAACTCTCAAGGGAAAATCCAATGTCTGAAGAGTAACATTGGAGTGACCCCCTCCTTTACTCCCTTGAGAGACATCAGAGAAAATACTCTCGGGATTCGGGTAACTCGTGACTTCTTGACTACGAAAACTTAACACGACGATCTATTCTGAGAACTCTCAGGGAACCTATCGTTCCTCTTGTTTGGTCAGTTAGGATTTCCTTTAGTCAGGAAAGTAACTAACCTTCCTGACTACGATTCCGACTCCGAGGTTATGAAACCGGTGTTCTAGTCAAATTTAGTCAACGAGTTAACACAGACTGAGAGACACTGGGGTACCTGACGTCTTACGGTCCGGAGGAACAGGTAGTGTTTGAGGACCTCGAACGAATTTGATTACAGGTAACTCAGTTACTATGGTATGGTGGTAGAGTAGAAGACAACAGGGGAAGAAGAGGACGCCCCTCGGTCGCACTCCTTAGGGTAGGTACTGTTCCAGTACGTCGTCTCCGGAACTACCCGTTCCGCTTAGTCCGGAGTCCAAAAGGGGGACCATAAAGGACTCGTACATGGGGGGGTTTTATTCTTAGACGGACGAAAAGGTGAGAAGACTGTGTGAGACTTTTTTCAGTTGAGTCCCGAAATCGGAAGACGTAAACTTTCCCTGAAAAGTCGAGTTTAGGGGAGACTATTGAGAGATCAAACGGATTGTCCAAGGGGGCCTAGAGAATGTCGAACACTTAACGAACGTCGGGGGGTTGGTACTCTCCGTGTTTCGAATTTTGTAGAATTTTCTATGTCTCGGAAAGATTTCTCGATTTTTAGTATAACCATTGTCCTAAAGTGACAACTGAGTTACTAACGACGGTCTAGAGGTATAAGAAATAGAAAATCCGTGGACCCTCTTACAATTAGTTACATTTACCCTATACCTTTTCCTATATATTATCAAAACTACAATCGTTGTGATCTGAAAACTCAATTAATGAAAAGTAAACAATATTAGTGACATGAGAAAAATGAATAATATTTAACGACATAGAAACGATACATTCTTACATTGAAATAAATCACAAAAGACTCTCACCGTGGTCTGAAACTCTTGTTGTGTTTATTCAGAAGACCAACTGTTTGGGAATAGTCTTTTTTCCGACATTTTACATTTAACCGGGAAAACCGGCCTTCTACTACATTTAGTGGATTCTGAACATACGCCTCTCTTTTCGGACCAAACTACTCAGACCCGACGATTACGACGTATTAAAACATAATGGGTAACAAGAGATACATGTTAGTTTTTCCATATTTTCCGGAAAGATCTGTTATCTCCGGCCCGGTCAGTAACCTTCCTGACCAAAGGGGGCACAAAGGAGAAATGAGATTAAAGTCCGACTTAAGGGTAGACCCCGTACCTCCGAGCGGTACAGATGAATGAACAGGGCGGAAGATTCTAGGTATTTTCTCTCTCGGGTTCCGCCCCGTGAGAGGCTATAAGTTTACCTGCGGCCACCGGATTGTATCTACCATGTTCGAGGAACAAACCTTGAAAGACCGAAAAGTGCATTTGGTTCAATAAGTCGGAGAAAAGAGGTGAATTAAAAGGATGATGCGATAAAGAAGGATTAGATTAGAATATAATTATTTATTTATTCAAAAAAGGAACGGATGAGGTAGAGGGGAAGCTTAGTGGGACCTAGGTGGTCCCGACCTGAGGTCGTAAGAGTGTTGAAGTTAGAAAGGGTCGTAGTCCCAGAAAAGGTCACTCAGTAAAGAAGTGTAGTCCACCGGTTTCAAAACATCAAAGTCGAAGTCGTAGTCAAGAAGGTTACTTATAAGTCCTGACTAAAGGAAATACTACCTGACCAACCTAGAGGAACGTCAGGTTCCCTGAGAGTTCTCAGAAGAGGTTGTGGTGTCAAGTTTTCGTAGTTAAGAAACCACGAGTCGAAAGAAATATCAGGTTGACAGTGTAGGTATGTACTGATGACCTTTTTGGTATCGAAACTGATCTACCTGGAAACACCCGTTTCATTACAGAGAGACGAAAAATTATACCGTTGTCCTACTCTTCTCGGTTAAGTAACCTTTTCTGGGACTACGACTCTTTCTAACTTCCGTATTCGTCTTCCCCCGTCGTCTCCTACTAGTGACTGAGTTACTTGTATTTCAAATCGTTTGAGATCCTCTGTCACTTCCTGTCCCCTCGGACTGTACGACATCAGGTGTCCCAGTGTCTCAGTCTGTGTTGAATCGTTGACTTGTTGTTGTCGTTTCAGGTAAGGACTCTCGAGGTGGAAGTGTTGGACTGGTAGAGGGTTTCAGTGGTGAAGGATTTTGGTAGTGTGATCCTTTTGGATATCGTTCTTTATACAAGATATCTTGAACTTTTTGAAAGTCACATTCAGATAGTACCTAGTTCTTAAAATAGTGTGACATATACAAATATGTACAATATAAACATACATATACATATATATAGTTTAACATACACATATACAAACATCCTTCCTTTCCTCATGAATTGTTACACACATAGTTCTCCTTTTTCCGTGTGACTTATATACAGGATGTATTTTATTGTTACGATACTCAGTTATATTTAGTTGTTTTTGTCACAACCTGGACAGTTTATTAGACGAACTGAGGTAAAGAGTAATATTTAATTATGTAGAAGAGTGACCTAAATGTGTAAAGAAACTACTTCAACAAATCGGAGGAGTGGTAGTTGGAGTCCCATAATTGTTTTTATTGAAATTGTAAGTTCCTAACAACCATAGTATTCTGTCTACGGAGTAAGATC
Source organism: Capra ibex (assembly GCA_006410555.1). Lineage (NCBI taxonomy): Eukaryota > Metazoa > Chordata > Mammalia > Artiodactyla > Bovidae > Capra > Capra ibex. The sequence continues at coordinate 611,909 of SJYO01033299.1, forward strand.
CTGTTAAAACCGAATGATGATTGACATTTTTTAAGGTAGACTTCACGTGATTTAAATGTAAGTTTCAAAACTGAGATATTTGATCCCTATTTTCTACTTCTTTTGTTTCAGTATTTTCGTTCTTTTTCGTAATATTCTCTGATAAAATTTTATCTGTATATAAATTGTTATATAGGTAATATAAAAACCTTTTTAATACTTTTACTTTTTAAAACCTTTTAATACTTTTTATCCGTATTTAAATTTTTTAGTATTTTTTAATAATAGAGTAACAGATCCCTTTGAAATATTCTCCACTTGAGAAGTATTCTCCACTCGAGGTGGATTCCTGTTTTTTACTCATGTTATTTTATTAAATTAACCTGTAATCGTTTCTTTGTTTATTGGATTAATTTTTGACCTTTTCCCAACTACATAATGTAATCGCAATAGTCTTAAAGAGATCTTGAGAATTAGTAGTTAAGAAACTCCTTTAACTAACGAGTTCCATTACCGATCATATATATTTTTTCTTTAGATGACTCAGAAACTTTGTAGATTGTGGACCCTTCTTCTTATCTCCCAATTCTTCAGATAAAAATGGAATATAGACATTCCAAAAAAATATTACCACGAAAAAGAGAAAAGAAAAAGGAGTACAAGGGAAGGTAGATTCAAGACTCTGAAAATTGGAAAAGGAGAAGGATGATAGGGTAAACAAATATAAAGGGAATTAGGAAAGATTAACAAAATTTCAAACTCTTACACCCACTAAGTAGTCGAAATTAAAACGTATCATTTTGTTTAACGAGTGATAGTAATAATAACACCATATGTAAAACTTAATCTAACAAGTTTCTTTCAAAGTCGATTTATAAGTGTAAGTGTCTTAGTCTCACCTTGCCACTATTGGTCCCCAACCCCCTACCCTTGCACCCCTCCACTATCAGTTTCCCATGTGTCAACGTCAATACACTCTACTTATTCCACACGACTTCCAGAAGACAGGTCATATAACGGACACCGATTGTCATGTCGGGATATATGAATTTTAAACGATTATCCAATCTATAATACGATTAAGAAGAATGGTGTGTATGTTTTTTAATTACTTCCGTCGTCCTCCTTACAAAACCACAACTACCTATATGAATCCTGAAGGGACCATCGAGTCTACCATTTCGCAAACAGATGTTACGTCCTCTGGACCCAAGCTAGCAACCTATCCCTTCTAAGGGACCTCTTCCTTTACCGGTGAGTGAGGTCATGAGAACAGATCTTTTAGGGATTCAGAAACTACCACCACTACTACCCAAGTGTCCATATATGTTTGAGTAACTCAACATGTGTAATACATACATGTCGAAAAATTGTTCAGTCGATGTGGATTTATTTTATCAAATTTTTTACATAGAGTAAGTGAGAGTCCCGAAATTCAGACGAAAGTTAAAAACGTCACGAAAGAACCTAGATTAGTAAGGGACAACCACCTCTATGGTCGAGACCTGTGAGGAGGTACAATAGAACTCCCTTAGACGACATATATATAAAATGTACGAATTACACGTATCTAATGGTAAAAGGTAGTTCTGAGTGTCTATACAATATGTTAAGGACCAAACAAAAAAAAAAAAAAACCGTCCGAACACCCTGGAATCAAGGAACTGGTCCCTAACTTTGAAACGGTACCGCAACTTACACCGTTCAGGATTGGTGACCTGGCGGTCTCTTAAAGGTAGAACTCTTTAAAAATAGGATATTTTTACCATCTTCCTGATCAATCTGATTTTATTTATACGTAAAAAGATTCGTCCCTTTGTTTAGTCTTAAGATTAACCTTTTTGTATTCAACTCACGGACGATGACGTACGACTTATGAGACGATGAGTGTCTTCAGACCCTACCCCCGTCCCCGTCGATTAAACATCGATTAAGGGTTTTATTCTGGACTCATTTCATTTTTCTAAGTGTCGTAAATTGTGACGTGAAATCCCTCTATATTAGATTATATGTATTTGTGTGTGTTTACGTATACGAAATATGTTTATTAGTATACTATTACGTGTTCTTAGTATTTTAATTTATATAATCTTGGTATATCTTAGTTTATATTGTACTTTGTTTAACAGTAAATTTATAAATTTAAATTATGTCATTGATTCCATTTCTTTTAGAATTATTTTATTAATAGTAGAACATGTTACTGGAAGAAGACAACGTACCTAAAAGAAAATATGGAAAAATAAAATTAACCTGAAAACTCCATTCAAATTTTAGGACGTACAGAAACAATTGAACCGACGAATTCGTGGATACTTGAATAGAGTATATAGATACCTTTTATGTGTAAACTTTAATATTAAAGTTCTTTAAGAACCGGATTATCTTGATATGATATGTAATCTATAGTGATAATTACAATTGTCTTTGAATACATTATCTTAATATGACTATGATAAAAAAATAAAAAATAATTAACATATACCTTCTAATTAAAGACATGTCAATTTACTTGATGTACTTAAAGAGATACTAAGGTTTACTATCGGTATTACTGTTGATCTTGTAAAGTTATATATAATTCGTAGTGTACCTATATATTTAGTGTGTGTGTACATATATATACTTAAAATTATTCGATGACTTCAATTTACCTTGTTTTTATACGAGTGGGTAAACTTATATTTGTAAATTTTTCCTCTCATTGTTAACCATAAACTGATTAGTTATGGTCTTACTATATTTTCCTATTTCTTTTACTCCCTTTCATCATTATTCAAACTATAAAAAATCTCTTTTCCTTTTTATGAGAACATTAGTCCTGCTCATAAAGGTATGTGACTTCCTTAAGTTATGAATCTCCTTCTGCAGTTAAGTTTCGAAATTAACACCCTCATTAATGTCCCGATACAAGCGTGAAGTCGTCGAAAAAGTGTATAGTCGTAAAGAAACATTAAGACACTCGTGGAAGTGACATCTTTATAAAATACATGTCTTTACACAGTGACTTTATGCCAAAACGTCCTTCTAGTGACTTGTTACACTCTGTCGTGTACCCTACTTTGACTGTGACCAAGACTCCCGTCTACTACTGATCCCAGTTTTAGACCCTCGAATATGGACAATTGACGTACTCTAATGATGTAGGGGATTGGAAAATCTCACGATCGAAACGGTACACCCTTATTATCATTAGGACGGAGTTTGTGTCTACCGTTAGTAATTTGATTTTCCTTTATAAATATACATTTCTCGTGTAATTATATTTTGTGATATTTGTCTTTTCACAATCATCAAATTTCCACAAAAGGAGGTAAGTGAGTGTGTGTGTTTCGTCGTGCAAGTAAAATTTAAATTGTAGTACGCACACCCACGTACTAGGCAACGAGTCATCAAGACTAAGAGACACTGGGGTACGTGACATCGACCGGTCCGAGGAGACAGGTACCGTAAGAAGTCCGTTCTTCTGTCCTCACCCAACGGTACGGGAGGAAGTCCCCTAGAAGGACTGTGTCCCTAGCTTGGACGTACAGAACGTTGAGGAGGTGACCGTCCACTTTAAAAATGGTGACGTGGTGGTACCAGTTAAGACTAAAAAGACACTCATATTCTCCATCTCTCTTAGGGATTATTGGAAGTTAATGGGGTCCGTGTGGGAAAGGAGTCCTCGTGTTTTCGGAGGGACTTTTTACGAAGGACCAAAGGAGTACAAATGAATGAATGTAGTAAATCCAAAAAGAAATTTACAGTTGAAAAGACACTCCTGTGATATCTGCGGAGATAGATTTCAGTATTTTTGTAAATATGGGAAATCGTAAAAAGGGAAAATGGTGACGTACAGTGGTAGATTACATAATAAATAAAATGTCAATACACAAATAAAAGACAAGGAAAAGGAGAAGGATTTATAGTCGAAATCAAATGGTCTCTAAAAGTAATCTTCAAAAAAGGATTAAGAAGGTCGTGGATATAGTTGTGACGTACCCATTTACAATTTATTTATACATACCTTACTCATTTATTATTTTTCAAGAAGTATATGACCCGGAACTTCTTTCGACCTTTAAGTCTTCTATACGATTTCTGATTATTGAAAGTAAACTAAGTTTGTCTTTTTAAAGAATTGAAACTATTTTTACAAAGTCTACGAATGTATTTAATTATCTATCCCTCATAATCCCTTCTGTCTCTGGGTCTTTAAATATTTGTCTCTGGGGTGGAAGTGAAAACTTGTTTTAAATAACTGTTTATTACCTAAACGATAGGAAGGACTTTGTTGTGTTCTGTTTGTTTTATTTACTTTGTCACCAAACGTTCCGTGGTCTGTAGTCCGTTACTTTCTGTCACTAAGGACTCTCTACCCTTTATTTGCCGCCTTCAGGATGTTAACGGTATCGATTAACAGAGGACTCCAAAAAGTCCATGGTAATGTTTGTCCCAATCGAGTCCGTCTCGGGTCATCTGTTAAGCTGAAATTCTCCGTCCTCACTCTCAGATTCTACCTTTTCCACTACTTCTACACGTCCTTTCTTGTATTTGTCTTCTCAACGTGCCTCTCCGTGAGTCCTCTAGACATCCCGGTTAGGGGTCGTCAGTCGGCTCCTTAGTAGTCGAGTGTTCACGTACCTTTGATGTACGACTTCAGTATCATACTTAAGAGTACATCGTTTGACTGTCTTAAAGTTTTTTACCTATTTAGAGCTTAATCGTCTAAAGTTAAAGAGATAAAATTGTTTACTGTACATCCCTTTTTGTTCCTTTCTTTAACATTTTAGTTCGTTGAACACGATTAACTGTGACTGTCTTGTGAATCAAGATAGTCATGCTGTTACTGTCTTATGTGTAGAAAAGTTGTTGTAAATATTTGGAAATTGGTATAACTAGTCTTTGTTAATGTCCTGTTACCATTATATTTACAGACCTCCCCTCTTTCATGTGACAACACTCTAAGAAAGTGGATGTGAATCCATATTAAAGTGAACTTCCATCTGTTATTGCGTAATTTCTATTTATGATATTTGGGAATTCGTTGTTTTACCGTCCTTCTTTGTAAACCTCAGTAAAAAGGACTGATAAGATTACCGTAGTTTCCACACATATTTTTACAGTTTTACATAGTTTAGTAAATACATATCATAATATACAAAGATGTGGAGTTCTTGAAACACACACACACACACAGGTGAAGAATCTTTGAATGATAGTCGTTCTATTTTTAAAAATACTTGTGGAAATCAAATTTCAGTCAAGGTTTTTAGAAAGTGGATGACAAACCCGAGACTTACTTAACAATCTACTTTTCTGTACGGTTTACTGATCTAAGAATAAAAATGGAGGTCATTCTCTTTAAGGACATGGAGAAGGCTTTTAGAAAATGTTTCTTTCACTGAGAGTACGACACTCACTTAAACCTTAATTGTTTGAGGGTCCGTAATTTGATTTTCTTTGACCTTGTCTTACCCAGTTTAAAAGAAAGAAACATTATATTTGTATTTAAATCTTCAACCATGACCTCCTAGAGGAAATGGTTCACCCTGACATGAATGACTCCATTAATAAATTGGAATTAATTGAAAAGTTTCTATGTGGTCAATTAACAATAATAGATTAGGTATATGTATGTACATGTATGAATGGATGTATATTACGTATATTGACTCAAAATGAACAAAAAGAGAAAAATATAAAGTAAATCTACATTCCAATCTAAAAAAGGGGTACAAAGGACTCCATTGGAACATATGATATTTAGAGGGAGAATCTAGTAAGAGATTATGGTACATGTTCTATTTGAGTTCTACTTGATTTCTACATTTACATTCTGGTCTTTTATATTTTGAGAATCCTCTTGTGTATTCCTCTTATGAGAAAGACTGTGTTTAGTATCGTTATAAAAAACCTGGACAGAGGAGTCCGTTTCCCTTTTTTTTTCGTTTTTATTTGTTTACCTTGGATTAATTTGAATTTTCAAAAACATGTCATTTCCTTTGGTAGTTGTTTTACTTTTCTGTTGCGTGATTTACTGTCTTTTTTACACGTTTACTATACTTCCTGTTCCCTAATTATAGGTTTTATATAATTGTCGACTATGTTGAGTTGTAGTTTTGTGTGTTTGTTCGGTTAATTTCGTACTCGACTTCTGGACTTATCTACAAAAAAGTTTCTTGTGTTTGTCTACCAGTTGTCCGTGTACTTTTTTACGAGTTGTGACAGTCTCTTTTCGTTTAGTTTTGGTACTACTCTATGGTGGCATTTGTATAGTCTTACCGGCACTTGTTTCTCTGGTATTTATTGTTCACCACCACTCCTACACCTCTTTTCCCTTTGGGGCATGTGACAACCACTTTTGCAGTTAACCATCTCGATGACACTTTTTGTTATATCTCAAAGGAGTTTTTTGATTTTCATCTTGATAGTATGATGAGTTGTCAAGGAAAAGACCCATATATCGACTTCTTTTACTTTTGTGATCAAGTTTTTACATGTACGTGGGGTTACAAGTGTCGTCGTAATAAATAATGTCGGTTCTATACTTTCGTTTTTGTGAGACCAGTAACTTAAAGAGAAATAAGTTGGGTGAGATGTAAATGAATAAGAGAAAGTTAGTGTCAACTCGTACTTTTTACTTATAAACGACTCACTATAGGTTGTAAAAGACCACAACCGATGTGTTCCACACTCGTGTGAACAAGAATCTATAACGTTTTTGATTGATATTTTATAGAAATTGTCTCATTGTTAAAAATCCTTTGCGTGCTCTTCTACTACAGATTAATGACACCACGAGTTCTCTCTTGTGTAAAAATGGAAAATATATATGTCATTGTACTCGTTATAACTAAATTACTTAAAGGAAGTTATTTCTTTTACATATGTACTTTTAAAATTCAAAAAAGACATCAATTATTGCAAAAAAATTTTTTACGGATACCAAAGAGAAACGTGACAGTCTAAAAATTTATTAGGAGTCAAGAATTTGTGAATTGTAACACCGAACAAAGATTTTAACAATTTAAGTCTATAAAGTAAAGAGTGATGAACAAAACTATTATAATTGTCTGACTAGACCCAAACTTAGACATAAAACAGTTGTCAACACACTTGAATGTGAAAAGATTGGAAATCAAACAATTAGACAGTTTATGCCTATTATTCCCTCGGATACATTATCCGAGACATCAGACAAGAAACTACTTGACTACGTACTCACCGTCACTATTCCAATACTATACTGAAAATATCATTACTAAAGATTCTACAAGTAAACTTTTAAATAAATCTCTTAGAATTAATAAAGAGGTATACGGATATTAAATATAAGGGTCTTAGGACGGTAACTGAAATTTTTTAAATTGAAAGTGTATAGAAGTAAAAATAATTTCTCCCTCGGAAGTAGTGAAGAAACACAAAAACTTTCGGTGGAAATGAGTTGAAAGAAAGATAAGGAGATTAATTCGGACGGAAGTAGTTAACATTTCTTCACATCATTTATGTGACGAATAAACTTCGTCATCGTAACTCAGTAAAACACAATTTTTAGTAGTTCTTAGGGTGAATTAAGATTACACTCAGTCACCTTTTGACAGGAATCAGGTCTTCGATTTTCTTTATTTTCAGAACAATTTGGGAAATGGTTCGGTGTGTGACAGGAGTCTCATTAGTCCGATTAACTAAGGACATTTTGTCAACAACTCAATAAACAGTGAAATGTGTAAATATACTGTCTAAATAAAAAAATTATGAGAGTCAACTTTTTGTTAATCCACGTATATATTTATTACTTTACCGTGGAAAATTATTACGGTTCCTCCATTGTGTATAGTTTGTTACCGTCTCCAAGTGGTACTTCGAAAAACTCACTACCCTCATTACACAATGATTACTATGACCACCGGGTCCCCTTTCTTTAATCGATCCGAATCAGTTTCGTCGACTAATTATGTGTACTTATTACAGAAACTACAGGTACTCCAAATTACCTATAGTAATATATTCACTAACTGAACAATAGTCGGTGTCCGTAATTACAAGAGGTTTAACACCATTTCCAGTTTTTGGTAATAAATCAAACTAAGTAAAATAATTGGTCTCCAAAACACAAAATGTCTCCAGAGGGATACACTATAATAAGAACACGATAAACTATATTTATATTGTTATCTTTTAATCCTCACCGAGTTTATTGTGTAAGGAGGTCTCAATAACCGGAATGATACCTTCGTCTAAATAAAAAAGTGACACTTTGTAGATTCTTAATACTCTAATGTATTTTTTCCATTTAGTAGTTTATGATTCGTTATTCAAGATCATTTTTTTCTAAATATTTAACTCTTATCTAAGGGAAAGTGAAGTCTCAAACTTTTTAAAAAGTTACGTCTAATTTACAATACTAGACCTCAAATTTAATCAAAATCAAAAATAATATTTTATTATTATTTAAGTTTGGACTTATGTAAATACCTTGATTTTATCTATTGGTAGATACTTTAATTTCCTACGATGTTTCCATTTTTTTCTCTTTTGAACGTTGACATACCATCTATTTATAAAATCATCTTTTTTTCCGGACGAAGTAGCGACTCAAAGGAGTCATAAGTGTCGTCATCTGAGAGTCTTCTTAATACGAATATTACTTGTTAGTTAACCAGACAATTCCCCATCGAGATAAACCGTTTCTAATAAACTTTCAAACCCTTCCTCCTATCTTTGTCAATCAATATTACCCAACCAAGAATCTCATCTTTATATATAATGGACGAAAATATATATATATATATATATACATATACATATGAGAAAGGATCATACATATAGATAGATAGATAGATAGATAGATAGATAGATAGATAGATCAATAATGGACCAGGAAGGGGAAGGAGGAAGAGGTAGAAAATGGGAGTGAGGCAAAAAGAAAGAAGAACTAAAGGATGGACAGTAGAGAAGATTGGAGGATGAAAGGAAATAAGAGATAAAAAGGGAGAAATTCAATTGCACTTAACGCATGATATTGAAGGTTTCTTTGTGACAAACTGTTTTGGATGGAAGGCACGATTACGTATACGTACATACACACACACATAACCAAAAGTATAGAGTTATTAGACTTTTGTACCTCGTCTACTTCCCGTTATCTTGATGTTTACTATTAAACTACACATAAACGAAAAATACGATACAAAACTTTAATCTACAACACTTTAATTGAATGTAAGTGTTATTTGACTTCATTAAATATTAGATATCATGTCTCATTATTCGATTTATAATTGTAAAATTTTATATTTTCCCCTATCTAACGATAGTAAATAACTTATTAACGATACACAGTCTGTGATACCATCCGTGCAGTAATTGAAATTAAAGAATTTTACAGTATCAGCGTGATAACCATGTTAATAGGGGTAAAGATTGGTTAATTACTCCAATTGATGTAATTTTATCCTTGAAGACAAGTCGTTGTCAGTGGAGTTATTTTTATTTATTTTGTGAAGTTTCTTTCATATTCCTGTTTGTATTTAATACTTCTTCTATAAACGTTTGTTTATAATACTATCACTAAGTACCCTTGACAACGTATGTACGTGTTCCTTCTTAAGTTTCAAATTGTCTGAAAATCTAAATGTATAAGTAGAGTAATTCGATACATAGTTTATTTTTCACTTCCGTACTAGTTGTAGTTCGGGTTTATGACTATAGAAATTGTCCCTTCCTCTTCTGTGACCCTCTCTACTCCCCCTCTTGTATCTCCATCTACACTCGATAGTCATTACAAAAGATAAAAATAAAAAACACCAAACAAAAACCACGTTCATAGGACTATGACCCTTTTCTAACTCCCGTCCTCCTCTTCTCCCACTACCTTCTTCTCTATCCACCTATCGTAGTGGTTGAGTTCCTATACTCAAACTCGTTTGAGGTCCTCTACACTTCTTGTCCCTTCGGACCGAACAACGGTAAGTACCCCAGTGTTTCTCAGTCTGTATTGAATCACTAACTCGTTGTTGTTACGTCTCCGATCATAAACTGATTACGTCAATATGATAGACTAAAGTTTATCATCTATAGCGGTTGGATCTAATAACAACAAATCAACGATTCAACACAGACTGAGAACACTAGGGTTCCTGACATCGGTCCTAGGAGACAGTAACTCTAAAGGGTCCGTGCTTCTGCCCACCCGTTGGGAAAGGAAAAGGTCCCCTGGAAGGGATGGGTCCCTAGTTTGAGTGCAAAGGATGTAACCGTCCACCTAAGAAATGGTGACTCGGTAGTCCCTTGAAGAAATTAACAAATAAATTCTTTTATTTACTACCTCACCCACTTACTTACTCTTTATTTATATATGTTATTCATTTTTAAATGTCGTTGTTTGCAAGGAGGGTTCTTATATGGTTCTTATGTTGAGACAGTATGATTTCCATTAGGTTGATTGTGTACCATCTTTGTCGTGATTTTTGTATAAAGGAAACTGAATGTCGTTTCATGACAGGAGTAGTTCTTTTATGTAGCTTCAATATCACTGACGTAACGTAAGAAAGTTGTTATAAACGATAACTCTAATTAAAATCCATTGATTCCCGTTTTCCCTCTTACAAACTGACCTCTTTAAAAACAAACGAAGGAATGAATTTAAGAAGGTAAGGAATATTATGAGTAAAGAAAGAAGATACATTAATAATATAGGAGAGTGAAACAAAGTGGAAATAAACCTCGTTGGAGTGCAGGTTCCTCGTCGTCGACGTACGCGCGTCCTCCAGACTCTTTTCGATGAGGTGCAAGGTCCAGTCCTCCCCGTCGTCACTCCTCTATAGGGATCAGGTTTCATTTCTCGTCGTCGACACGAAACGACCTCGTCGGTACTTCTGTATGGGGTGCAGGTTCCATTCTCTTTGGGTTCATTCTGTCATCCACAACGTTCTTCCGTAGTCGCCCGTCTGTGTGACTTTGGTATTAGTGTCTTTTGATCGGTTAGACTAGTGTGCCTGATGTCGGAACAGATTGAGTTACTTTGATTCGGTACGACACATCCCGGCGGGTTCTACCCTCCCAGTAGCACCTCTCCAGACTGTCTTACACCAGGTGACCTCTTCCCTTGCCGTTTGGTGAAGTCAAAAGAACGGAACTCTTAGGGTACTTATCATACTTTTCCGTTTTACTATCCTATGACTTTCTCCTTGTGTGACCCAGACATCCACGGGTTATACGATGACCTCTAGTCACCTCTTTATTAAGGTCTTTCTTACTTCCCTACCCCGGTACCACTATCTTCATTCCAGGACACGACATTTCTCGTTATAACATATCCTTAGACCTTACAGTCCAGGTGTTAGTTCCGTTTAACCTTCACCAGTTTGTTCTCTACCATCGTCACTTACAGCTGTCAGATCCTTAGTCGTTTGATTTTACCTCACCTTACCCACTTAATTTGAGTCTACTGGTAATATAGATGATGACACCCGTCCTTAGGGAATCTTCTTTACCTCATCGATAGTACCAGTTGTTTTCTCAGACTTTACGTCATGAACCTATGTTAGAGTTTTCGCTGTCTTACTGAGACAAGTAAAGGTTCCGTTATAGTACCATTAGGTTCGGATACGGGGTTTGTCATCGTATAACCCGTGGATGTCTGGGTCCCACAAGGAGAAAGTCCGACTTCTCCGACTTCAACTTACAAGATACTTCTGGATGTTCTCGAAAATCTTGATTGTGGGTTTTTTCTACAGGAAACGTAATATCCCCTACCCTTACGTTTTCATCCTTCTGTTTTCTGTGAACCTCATTGTCCGATTAAACCGGAACCTTATGTCCTACTTCGTCCCGTTTCCTATTATCTCGAAACCGTTCTCTTACGTGACCAGTATCGTTTGTGGGAGAAGGTTGTTTTGTCCTTTTCTGAGATGTATACCCGTATTTGTCTACCAGTTGTGACTTTAGTCTAAACTAATATAAGAAACGTCGGTTTCTACCTCTTCGAGATATGTCAGTCGTTTTTGTTCTGACCCCCTACTGAGACCGAGTCTAGTACTTGAGAATAACGGTTTAAGTCTGAATTTAATTTCTTTCGTCACTTTTGGTGATCTTGTAAGTCCATACTGGATTTAGTTTAGGGAATACTAATATGTCACCTTCACTCTTTATCTAAATTCCCGGAACTAGGCTATCTATCTCACGGATTACTTGATGCCTACCTCCAAGTACTGTAACATGTCCTCTGTCCCTAGTTCTGGTAAGGGTACCTTTTCTTTACGTTTTTTTTCGTTTTACCCAGGCTCCTCCGGAATGTTTATCGACACTTTTCTTCTCTTCACTTTTCGTTTCCTCTTTTTCTTTTATATTCGTAGACTTACGTCTCAAGGTTTCTTATCGTTCCTCTCTATTCTTTCGCAAGGAGTCACTAGTTACGTTGATTTATCTCCTTTTGTTGTCTTACCCTTTCTGATCTCTAGAGAAGTCCTTTTAACCTCTATGGTTCCCTTATAAAGTACGTTTCTACCCGAACTATTTCCTGTCTATACCATACCTGGATTGTCTTCGTCTTCTATAATTCTTCTCCGCTGTTCTTATGTGTCTTCTTGATATTTTTTTCTAGAAGTGCTAAGTCTATTAGTGTTACCACACTAGTGAGTGGATCTCGGTCTGTATAATATTACACTTCAGTTCATCCGGAATCTTTCGTAGTGATGCTTGTTTCGATCACCTCCACTACCTTAAGGTCAACTCGATAAAGTATAGGACTCTCTACTACGACACTTTCACGACGTGAGTTATACGGTCGTTTAAACCTTTTGAGTCGTCACCAGTGTCCTGACCTTTTCCAGTCAAAAGTAAGGTTAGGGTTTCTTTCCGTTACGGTTTCTTACGAGTTTGATGGTGTGTTAACGTGATTAAAGTGTACGATCATTTCATTACGAGTTTTAAGAGATTCGGTCCGAAGTCGTCAGTACTTGACACTTGAATGTGTATAAGTTCGACCAAAATCTTTTCTGTCTCCTTGGTCTCTAGTTTAACGGTTGTAGACGATCTAGTAGTCTTTTCGTTCTCTCAAGGTCTTTTCGTAAATAAAGACGAAATAACTGATACGGTTTCGGAAATTGACACACCTGGTGTTATTTTGACCTTTTAAGACTTCCTCTACCCTTATGGTCTGGTGGACTGGACGGAGAACTCTTTGGATATACGTCCAGTCCTTCGTTGTCAATCTTGACCTGTACCTTGTTTTCTGACCAAGGTTTATCCTTTTCCTCATACAGTTCCGACATATAACAGTGGGACGAATAAATTGAATATTCGTCTCATGTAGTACTCTTTACGACCCGACCTTCTTTGTGTTCGACCTTAGTTCTAACGACCCTCTTTATAGTTATTGGAGTCTATACGTCTACTGTGGTGGGAATACCATCTTTCACTTCTCCTTGATTTTTTGGAGAACTACTTTCACTTTCTCCTCTCACTTTTTCAACCGAATTTGGAGTTGTAAGTCTTTTGATTTTAATACCGTTGACCAGGGTAGTGAAGTAACGTCTATTTACACCTTTGTCACCTTTGTCACAGTCTGAAATAAAACCCCCCGAGGCTTTAGTGGTGTCTACCACTAACGTCGGTACTTTAATTTTCTGCGAATGAGGAACCTTCCTTTCAATACTGGTTGGATCTATCGTATAACTTTTCGTTTCTATAATGAAACGGTTGTTTCCAGACAGATCAGTTCCGATACTAATAAGGACACCAGTACATACCTACACTCACAACTTGACACTTCTTTCGACTCGTGGCCTCTTAACTACGAAAACTTTACACCACAACCTCTTCTGAGAACTCTCAGGAACCTGACGTTCTCTAGGTGGGTTCGGTAGGATTTCCTCTAGTCAGGACCCACAAGTACCTCGCTGACTAGGACTTTGACTTTGAGGTTATGAGACCGGTGGACTACGCTTCTCAACTGAGTAATTTTTTCTGGGACTACGGTCCTCCTCACCACCCGTCCTCTTCTTCCCCTACTGTCTCCTACTCTACCGACCTACCGTAGTGACTGAACTACATGTACTCAAAATAACTTGAGGCCCACAACCACTACCTGGCCCTCCGGACCGAACGACACTAGTACCCCAGAGTTTCTCACTAACTTGACTTGACTGGACTTTATCGTCCATCCCTTGGGTCGAGGTGGTCAGTTGTCTTTTAACCTTATTTCTCAATGACTCGTACCGGGGTGAGTAGTCATGGTCTAGGTCAAAGGGGGAGTCAGCCAGATAGGGTAGTCCTTCGAAGGTATTCGGAAAATAGGAAGAGGTTGTCTCCCTCTTGTCAGACTTTTGGTGTTAGTGTCTTTTGATTGATTAGATTAGTGTACTTGGAGTCGGAACAGATTGAGCTATTTTGATACTCGGTATGGTGCATTCCAGTGGGTTTTACTTGCCCAGTGCCACCTCACAAGACTGTTTTACACCAGGTGACCTCTTCACTTACCGTTTTGTTAAGTCTTAAGAACGGAACTCTTACTTGTCAACTTTTCCGTTTTTCTATTCAGTGACTTTCTACTTGAGGGGTCCAGCCATCTATGGGTTATACGATAACCTCTAGTCATTTCTTTGTTGAGTCCATTCTTACTTCTCTGTCTCGGTTTCGTTTTTGCTGTGGGACAACACCTACACTGACCACTATCTTCGTACCAGGTTACGACATTTCTCGTTATAAGCTAATGAACTATCCCTTTACGTTTAGTTTTAATGTTACGTTATTGTGAATTGTGAGTAATCCTACGAATCTTATTTTTTATTTGTAATAAAAACAAAGACAAAGTTAAACTTAAAGTGATCTCGAATTAGTGACTTCTACCACTAACGTCGGTATTTTAATTTTCTGCGAATGAGGAACCTTCCTTTCAATACTGGTTGGATCTATAGTATAATTTTTCGTCTTTGTAATGAAACGGTTCTTTCCAGGAAGATCAGTTCCGATACCAAAAAGGTCATCAGTACATACTTACACTCTCAATTCCTGATATTTCTTTCGACTCGCGGTTTCTTAACTACGAAAACTTGACACAACCACCTCTTCTGAGAACTCTCAGGGAACCTGAAGTTCCTCTAGGTTGGTCAGGTAGGATTTCCTCTATCCAGATTTGACAAGTAACCTTCCTGACTACAACTTCGATTTTGAGGTTATGAAACCGGTGGACTACGTTTCTCGACTGAGTAAACTCTTCTGGGACTACGACCCTTTCTAACTTCCGTCCTTCTCTAACTCTCCTGTCTCCTACTCTACCAACCTACCGTAGTGGCTGAGTTACCTGTACTCAAACCCACCTGAAGACCTCCGTCCTCCTCTTCCTCTCTTGTCTCCTACGTTACCAACCTACCGTAGTGGCTGAGTTACGTCTTCTCAAACCCACCTGAAACACTGAACCACTACATGTCCCTCCGGACCGTACGACACCAGGTACCCCAGCGTTTCTCAGTCTGTGCTGACTCGATTAATTGACTTGACCTGACTGACGAATACGAACCAGGTACTTAGTTCCATTTAACCTTCACCAGTGGGTCCTCTACCGTTCTTATTTGTAACTGTAAAATCCTTACTCACTTGATTTTACCTGATCGTATCCACTTAAATTGAGTCTACTAGTAATATATATGATGACACCCGTTCTCAGGGTATCTTCTTTACCTCATCGGGAGTATCAGTTTTCTCAGGTTTTACGTCATGAACCCACGTTAGAGTTTTTCTTGTCTTACTAGAGACAAACAAAGGTTCCGTTTTGTAAGTCATAGTGTCATTAAGTTCAGATACGGGACTGGTCATTACGACTTCTTCGACTTCAACTTGCCAAGATTCTTCTGGATCTTCCGGAAGATCTTGATTGTGGGTTTTTATACAGGAAACGTAATATCCCTTGACCTTACGTTTTCATCGTAGTTCTCTATGGACTCCTTGTACGTTTAAACTGGAACCTCATGTCTTACTTCGTCCCGTTTCCGATTGTCTTAAAACGGTTCTCTTGCGTGACCAGTATCATTTGTGTGAGATGGTTGTTGTGTTCTTTTATGGGATATGTACCTGTAGTGGTCTACCAGTTATGGCTTTAGTGTAACTAATATAAGAAACGGTGGTTTCTACCTCTTCGAGATATGTCAGTCGTTTTTGTTCTGATCCTCGACTGACACCGAGTCTAGTACTGGAGGAATAACGGTTTAAGTCGGAATTTAATTTCTTTCATGTCGTTTGGTGATCTCGTAAGTCCATACTGGATTTAGTTTAGGGAATACTAATATGTCACCTTCACTGTTTATCTAAGTTCTCTAATCTAGACTATCTCACGGACTCCAAGGACTGTAACATGTCCTCCGTCCCTAGTTCTCGTAAGGGTTCTTTTTCTTTGCGTTTCTCCGTTTCACCAACAGACTCCTCCGGAATGTTTATCGAATCTTTTCTTCTCTTCGATTTCTATTTCCTCTTTTCCTTTCTATATGAGTAAACTTACATCTCAAGGTTTCTTATCGTTCCTCTCTATTCTTTCGGAAGAAGTCACTAGTTACTTTTTTTGTCTTCTTTTGTTATCTTACCCTTTCTGATCTCTAGGGAAGTCCTTTTAATCTCTATGGTTCCCCTATAAAGTACGTTTCCAACCGTGTTATTTTCTGTCTTTATTATACCTGGATTGACTTCGTCTGCTATAATTCTTCTCCGCCGTTCTTATGTGTCTTCTTAGTATGTTTTTTAGAAGTACTGGGTCTATTAGTGCTACCACACTAGTGAGTGGGTCTCGGTCTGTAGAACCTTACACTTCAGTTCCCCCGGAATCCCTCGTAGTCATGTTTGTTTCGATCACCTTCGCTACCGTAAGGTCACCTCGATAAAGTCTAGGATTTTCTACTACGGCACTTTCACGACGTGAGTTATATGGTCGTTTAAACCTTTTGAGTCGTCACCGACGTCCTGACCTTTTCCAGTCAAAAGTAAGGTTAGGGTTTCTTTCCGTTACGCTTTTATACAAGTTTGGTGACGTGTCAACGTGAGTAGAGTGTACGATCGTTTCATTACGAGTTTTAGGAGGTTCGGTCCGAAATTTCTTATACTTAATACTTCAAGGTCTACGAGTCCGACCTAAATCTTTTCCGTCTCCTTGGTCTCTAGTTTAACGATTGTAGGCAACCTAGTAGTTATTTCTTTCTGTTAAGGTCTTTTTGTAGATGAAGACGACATAACTGATACGGTTTCGGAAACTTACACACCTAGTGTTGTTTGACACCTTTTAAGAATTTCTCTACCCTTATGGTCTCGTGGACTGGACGCAGAACTCTTTAGACATACGTTCAGTTCTTCGTTGTCAATCTTGCCCTGTACCTTGCTGTCTGACCAAGGTTTAGTCCTTTCCTCATACATTTCCGGTATATAACAGTGGGACGAATAAATTCAATATACATCTCATGTAATACACTTTACGGTTCCGACCTACT
Source organism: Capra ibex (assembly GCA_006410555.1). NCBI lineage: Eukaryota > Metazoa > Chordata > Mammalia > Artiodactyla > Bovidae > Capra > Capra ibex. The sequence goes on from SJYO01033299.1 coordinate 629,344, forward strand.
TCGTGTTCGACCTTAGTTCTAACGGTCCTCTTTATAGTCATTGGAGTCTATACGTCTACCGTGGTGGGAATACCGTCTTTCACTTCTTGTTGACTTCTCGGAGTACTATTTTCACTTTTCCCTCTCACTTTTTCAACCGAATTTTGAGTTGTAAGTCTCTTAATTCCAGTGCAGTAGGTCAGGGTAGTGAAGTACCGTTTATCAACCCCTTTGTTACCTTTGTGACTGTCTTAATTATAAAACCCGAGGTTTTAGTGACGTCTAACACTGACGTCAGTACTTTCATTTTCTACGAACGAGGAACTTACTTTTCGATACTGGTCTCATCTGTCGTATAATGTTTCGTCTCTGTAATGAAACAGTTGTTTCCAGGTAGATCAGTCTCGATACCAAAAAGGTCATCAGTACATACCTACACTCTCAACCTGATATTTCTTTCGACTCACGACTTCTTAACTACGAAAAATTATCAACACGATCTCTTCTGAGTACTCTCAGGGAACCTGACGTTCCTCTAGGTTGGTCAGTTAGGATTTCCTTTGGCCAGGACTTATAAGTAACCTTCCTTTATACGACTTCGACTTCGAGATGATGAAACCGGTGGACTACGTTTCTTGACTGAGTAAACTTTTCTAGAACTACGACCCTTTCTAACTTCCGTCTTCCTCTTCCTCTCCTGTCTCCTACTCAACCAACCTACCGTAGTGACTGAGTTACCTGTACTCAAACTCATTTGAGACCCTCAACCACTACCTGTCCCTTCGGACCCAGGACGTCAGGTACCCCAGTGTTTCTCAAACTGTACTCACTCACTGACTTGAATTGACTTAACCTGACTTGACTTGAATACAAACCTCTTCCTTTACTGTTCAGTATATGTATCATGTACCCCTGTGTTTCCCCCGTTTGTGTTGAATCGTTGATTTGTTGTTGTCACGAGTACGAATCCTTTTACATCTTATTTTCGGGACACATTAAGAAACAATAAGATTCATTCCCGTCGTGAAATGAACCTGTGACAGAAAGAAGAAAAGCAATAAGTCCCATACTGAAGTGAGAGTGAGAAAGGAAAAAGTGATGTAGTAATAGGTGAGTCCAACATTTTGATTTATGGAGTCTGACCCATCCATGAATTTTTTCGTCTTTCAATAATGAGAGACCTTTAATCTTTAGACTCTAGTTCAGTGGACATACCAGTATAAGACCACTTCCACTAGGAGGACCAAGTTTCGGACGAATGAAATGTGGTACATGAGTTTACCATCTTCCACTTGACCTGAGAGAGACCTCGGAGAGAACATTTTTGCCACTAAGACAAGTACTTCCGAGGTAGGAATGCTCGAGTCATGGAGTATATCCGGGGTGGAAGATTATGGGAACAGTAACTAAAGTTGTATACTTAAACCAAATCCCGTCCCTTGTGTAAGTCTTGTGTCATTAGTTTTAAAGGGAGAGACAACCTAGTAATTCATACTACAGAACATTAAGGAAGATAGAATTTTAGTTTAGAAAAAGAACTGGGGTGAAGGAGAGGATGATATGAGGGATATACAGGACGTAATCTTGGTTGAAAAGATTACTACAATAGATAATAATAAAAGAGATTAAGGAGAGAAATTCCAAGAATATTTAGGTAAGGTTATCTTGAAAAGTGGCCATGAGTAGACGTGGTCGGTATAAGTTTTATTAGATAGTTATAGTTGAGGTCCTAAGTTTAGATATAGAACTCACTTGATTATTTTGAATTCGTAGTTACCGTGTCATCTAGAAAGGAAGAGGAACCTTATAAAAAGAAGAAGAACGAAGTATCTAATAAAATAGAGAATGGGGTATTAACAAGGAATTAGTCAAGTCAAGTCAAGTCAGTGAGTCAGCACAGGCTGAGGAACACTAGGGTACTTGGCGTCGTACGGTCCGGAAGGACAGGTAGTGGTTGTGGACCTCAGATGGGTTTGGGTACAGGTAACACAACCACTACGGTAGGTTGGTAGAGTGGGAAACAACAGGGGAAGAGGAGGACGGGAGTTAGAAAGGGTCGTAGTCCCAGAAAAGTTTACTCAGTCGAGAGGTGTAGTCCACCGGTTTCATAACCTCAAAGTCGAAGTCGTTGTCAGGAACGTTACTTATAAGTCCTGACTAAAGGAAATCCTAACTGACCAACATAGAGGAACTTCAGGTTCCCTGAGAGTTCTCAGAAGAGGTTGTAGTGTCAAGTTTTCACAGTTATGAAACCGTGAGTCGAAAGAAAAATTAATCTGTATGTATATAGAGACGGGAAAACTTTGAGGGAGGGTAGAAGAAGGGATAGGGTGGGGAGATCCAACTATGTCTCGGGGACAAATCCAAAGGACTTGGTATGTCGTTTAAGGACAACCGATAGATAAAATGTATTCCATTACAATCAAAGGTACAATGAGAAAGGTATGTAGAGTGGGAAAGAAGGGGAGAGGGGTACAGGTATTCAGATAAGAGATACAGACAAAAAGGTGACAACGGGACATTGATTTAATAAGTCATGGTAAAAAAAAACCAAAGGTATATTTACCCAATTTTATGTCATAAATAGAAAGACAAAGAGTGAGTGAAGTGAAAAATATTATCCAAGATCAAATTAGGTGGGGTAATCTTGACATAATGCAAAATACCGACTCAGTATAAGGTAACACATATACATGGTGTTGAAGAAATAGGTAAGTAGACACCTACCTGTAGATCCAATGAAGGTACAAGATCGATAACGTTTATCGCGACGTTACTTTTTACCCTATGTACACAGAGAAATTTAAAACCAAGGAGTCTTATATATAGATCCTCACCCCAACGACCCAGTATACCGCCAAAGTAAGGATCAAAAATTTCCTTCGAGGTATGGTAGAAGGTATCACCGACACAGTTAAATGTAAGGGTGGTTGTCACGTTCTCGTAAGGGAAATGAGGTGTGGGAAAGGTCGTAAATAGTAAACATCTGAAAAACTATTCCCGGTAAGACTGGACACACTTCACTATAAAGTAACATCAAAACTAAACGTAAAGAGATTAATACTCACTACAACTCGTAGAAAAGTACACAAACAATCGGTAAACATACATAAGAAACCTCTTTACAGACAAATCCAGAAAAGGGGTTAAAAACTAACCCAACAAAAAGTCATAACTCAACATACTCGACGAACATATAAAACCTTTAATTAGGAAAACAGTCAACAAAGTAAACGATAATAAAAGAGGGTAAGAATCCCAACAGAAAAGAGGAACAAATATCAAAGGAAACGACACGTTTTCTAAAATTCAAATTAGTCCAGGGTGAATACATGAAAACAAAAATAAAGGTAATGAGATCCTCCACCCAGTATCTCCTAGAACGAAATACAGTAACTCACAAGACGGATACAAAAGGAGATTCTCAAAATATCAGAGTAGAATGTAAATCCAGAAATTAGGTAAAACTCAAATATAAACACATACCACAATCTTTCACAAGACTAAAGTAACAAAATGTACATCGACAGGTCAAAAGGGTGTAGTAAATGACTTCTCCGAAAGCAACAAAGTAACATATAAGAACGGAGGAAACAGTTTTCTTCCATAGACATCCACGTACCCAAATAAGAACCCGAAAGATAGAACAAGGTAACCAGATATAACAAAAACACGGTCACGGCATGACAGAACTACTGACAACGAAACATCATATTAGACTTTAGTGCTCCAACTAAGGGAGGTCGAGGTAAGAAGAAAGAGTTCTAACGATACCGATAAGTCCCAGAAAACGTAAAGGTATACTTAACACCTAAAAAAACAAGATCAATACACTTTTTACGGTAACCATTAAACTATCCCTAGTGTAATTTAGACATCCCACGTAAACCATGATATCAGTAAAAGTGTTATAACTAAGAAGGATGGGTTCTTGCACCTTATAGAGAGGTAGACAAATACAGTAGAAACTAAAGAAAGTAATCATAAAATATTAAAAGACACATGTCAAGAAAACAGAGGAATCCATTCAAAAAAGGATCTATAAATTAAGAAAAACAACGTTACCACTTACCCTAACTAAGGAATTAAAGAGAAAGACTAAAAAGTAACAATCACATTTCTTTACGTTTTCTAAAGACACATAACTAAAACATAGGACGTTGAAATGATTTAAGTGACTAATTGAGGTTATTAAAAGACTATGACAGAAATCCCAAAAGATATATGTCATAGTACAGCAGACGTTTGTCACTCTCTAAATGAAGAAGAAAAGGTTAGACCTAAGGAAAATAAAGAAAAAGAGGAGACTAACGACATCGATCTTCAAAGTCTTGATACAGCTTATTATCACCATTTTCACCTTTGGTACAAAACAAGGAATAGCATCCCCCTTACGAAAGTCAAAAAGTGGTAACTCTTATTACAAAAGACATCCGAATAGTATATACCGGAAATGATAAAACTTCATCCAAGGGAAAGAATGGTAAAAAACTTCTCAAAATTAGTATTTACCCACGATTTAAAACAGTTTCCGAAAAAGACGTAGATAACTCTAATAGTATACCAAAATAGAAAGTTAAACAATTTTACCACATTGTGTAATTAAGTAAATGTATATAACTTCTTAAGAACGTAACGACCTTATTTGGGTTGAACTAGTATCACATACTCGAAAAACTCCACAACGACTTAAGACAAACGATTTTAAAACAACTCCTAAAAACGTAGATACAAACAGTCACTATAACCGGATATCCAAAGAAAAAAACACAACAGAAACAGACCAAAACCATAGTCCCACTTTCACCGGAACATCTTACTTAAACCTTCACAGCGAAGGAGACGTTAAAAAACTTTCTCAAAATCTTCCTATCCGTAAACGAGAAGAGATTTACAAACTATCTTAAGAGGATACTTCGGTAGACCAGGATCCGAAAACGAAAAACCCTCTAAAAACTAGTGTCGAAGTTAAAGTCACGAACGTTAACCAATAAATATTAAAGATAAAGAAAGACCAAGTCAGAACCTTCTAACTTGAAAAGATTCTCAAAAAGGTAAAGAAGGTCCAATAGATAAAATAACGGTATATCAACAAGTATTATCAGAAAATATTAGGAAACATAAAGACGTAACAGATATATAATTAATAGGGAAAAAATAATATATAAAAACTCAATTTGAGAGTCACTAAAGTTACACTAAAGAAAAAAAAAATAAAAAAATTAAAATAAATAAAAAAATAAAAAATTTAAAATTTTAGAAATTATAAAGTTAATCGTAGAATTTGGTTAGATCAATCCTACTTATGATTAAAATAAAGTTATCGCATTTTATAAAGAAGGTTATGTAGTAGTTGTGAAAATATTAATAAAGTAATACGTCCGATATTAAAGGATATGGACGAAAGTGTCTACTGATGTTCAATTCACCGAACTTTCTTCTTATTAAATAAGATAGTGACAATACTACCGATTTAGGTTTAGTTACACAGTCGTCCCGGTATGAGAGACTTTATAGGTTTCCTTTCAGGAGGAAAAGGAGAGTGTCGTAGATGACTGAGAGTCTTTAAGAATCACAAAAAACCGAACGACGAAGTAATAAGGTTATAGACAACCGTTTACCAGTACGTCTCGACATGACCGAAGATAGTGTCCAGAAGACGACGTCGTCATTCGACGGACCATGGGAACAAGAGTTATCAGAGACCCGTGGATCCATGTGACCCAGGACGGTCGTGAGATTGTATCCGTTCTGTATATGATCAGGAATCCGTCAGGAGTCTTTTCGGTCTAACAACTTTCTACGAGTAGTCCTTCTTCGGTCCTCAACCCCTAAAAGAGGGTGAGTAAGGTGTGACACAAGCTACCTTTCTGATTCCACTCACTCACGTACCATTGGGTTCGGTAACAGACAAGAGTCGTCGGGAGTGAGACTATGGGACGGAACAGTCACTCGATTAAGTTGGTTCTATCTTTGTTCAGGGAGTACGTCGAGGAGATTTATAGAAGTGTAACCTGAATATAAGATCAAAAAGGAAAAGAAGTGGTTCTTCGGTCCTCGACTCTAAAAAAAGGGTCACTTAGTACATGGTGAATCGGTTACCCTTCTTGACACCGTTCATTTTCGGTCTCTAAAAGAATAATCAAAGTCATACCGACTAAAACACGAGTGAGTCCACGTTTTCGGAGAATTGACTATGTACCTAAAGAGTGTTTCCATTAACAACACAAATAACGACAACTTAGTTACAGTAGTACCCCCTTTCCTCCCGTACTCCGAGGGTAAGGCGGTAGAACGACTACAGGGTCTTTTATTAGAATATTTAAGGTCTTACAAATGTATACTACCTCTGAGTTAAGAACATTCTATGAAATTAAAAAGGAAACATTGTAAGTAAATGGTCTCTGAACTTTGAGTCCCTCCATTGCCGACTGGGAGTTTCGAGACTTCGTCTAGTAGATTCACGAAAAAAGAAATTCAAAAGAAACTCGAAGTCTCTTTCCCTCTGATTCCGAATTAATTCGAAGGTATACGAGATTCCGATCTAATTCAAAAGCAACTAATTTATTTTTTACTTTCTTTTTAAGTAGATACCGGACTAAAGGGACACGAGAGTGACAAGTACGAGTTCAAAGTTTCCGACTAAACTTCTACCCTATTTTCATCTTTTTCTTCTCGTTTTTTATTTTTACCCCTTAAGAAGTTTGAATACTTTCATGTCACTTCTAAAAGTTGACAAACTTCCGTCGTCTATAAAAACTTATAGACTTCTTACGGTCTCCTTGTCTTGGTTTAACAGATGAAAGGTGTAGAGAACTTATACTGAACGGATCCCAACTATAAATAAAAATGGATTCTTTTAAAGACTGATCCAAGAAATAAAATGGAATCATAAGTGAGTCCTTGAGTGAAACTTAAATTGTAATCATCAAACTTGTAGGATATGGACTACTCACATGATCCAACGGTCATCTAAGTAAAAGTGACTTCTCGATGTGGTATAGACTTAAAGTTTAAACACAAAATACTATTTATCTTGTTTTGATGTGAAAATACAAACTAGATAAAGATTCATTAACAAATGATAACCTTTGTTTCTGGGAATCGTCAAATACAAAAGTATATTCTTAGTTCCTACAAGAGTATATACTTCGTCCCATCTTTACCCACCCAAATTAGTTAAGTTCATTATATAACATCTGATATTTAACCGACAGAAGGATCCATAAATACCTGGTAGAGGATGAACTAAAAATTCTTTGACTGAAAGTCAATTTAAGGAACTTCCCTGATTCCGTTTATATCCTGAAGAATTTTATCCTATTATTTCTTTTTTTACTTATGATTTGAGTTTTGGTTACAACTCTCACTTTTAATATCTTTTTTGTCTTTTTCATATATATTACGTAGACTGGTATCGAAACACAGGACATCTTCTCTGATATGTTTATTGCTCCTAAATATTAGTAAGGTCATTAAGTTTTTTATTCGAATATACAAAACTTTTATTACTGTTAGAATAAAATTATTTAATTATACCGTAAGGGTCAATACACTATTAAATAAGTGACTCCATATCATTCGTCGAAAATTTTATATAAAATGACTTCATGTGTGCGTACACACACACAAGTCAACAAAGTCAGGACAGACTGAGAAACGTTCTAATGCCTGACATCGGGTCCTCCGAGGAGTCATCATATGTCACAATTAAAGAGGTCATGTCATTTTAATGAGTAAATATGTACATGTCAGTCGACAAAATACTGGATACTTTAGAAACCTACGAATATAATTGGACCGTAAATCAGTCGTAAATCAAACAGAGAGACTCTTGAGTAATGATCTGACAATAGAGGTAGGTTATGGTAATTAAAAGAAAGACCCTCTTTCCCCTTTTTTACCTTTTAGGGACAATTACAAATTTATCAGATATTTATTAAATTCTATGTGGAGTCATTCCATTTAATTCACCTATCCTTCGATTTAGTTATCGTAAACGATACTGAAAAAGAAGGATGAAGAAGTTTGTTTGAACACGGTTTAATTTACTTGATATCATTCTCCTAAAACATAACAAGATAAAATGGAAAAATTGTTCTAATATATTTCGTTATTACTGTAACATGAGTATGTTACGTTATAAAAGATTCACCGGTATTAAAGACAATGAAAACCCGGATCTTCGGTTAATACCTTTCTTCAAGGTAAAAAATTATCCGAGTTCACTAACGTGTCATAAACGTTAAAAAGAAAAGGAGTCCTCCTTTCGTCGAGTAGTTCTTTTACAGTTCAAGAACAGATGATAATAGGGTACATGAATCATCGGGTGTGTCGAAAGTTTAGGTTAGTGAATTATCTTTGTTGGGATCTAAAGTAAATAAATGAGAAAATTGTCTAAATCATTTCATTTAGGAATCCTACTGTCAAAAACTTTTTCTTTTTGTTATAGTCTTGGTTCTTCCCTTCTTCCATTTAATCTCTATGATCTTTCTATTGTCACACTGTGTCACTATGACACACGGGGTGAGTCATTGAGTCAACACAGACTGAGAAACTCTAAGGTATCTGACATTGGACGGTCCGGGAGACAGGTACCTTAAAAGGTCGTTCTTATACCTTACCCAAGGGTAAAGGAAAAGGTCTCCCAGAAGGGTTGGGTCTCTAACTTGGGAACAGAGAACGTAGAGGACTTAACTATCCCACTAAGAAATGATGACACGGTGGACGCTTCGGGTGTTACTATAATGTTGCGGTATAAAAACTTTAAATTTTGTTTAATGTTCTGCTAAACTTTTTAATTGTATTTGTAACCGTGTTTTCCTTTATTTAGATTTATGAAAATGTATACAAATATTTAATTAAAACAGTATCAATTGGAAGGATATTCTTTTACTCGGTTAATCAAATTGGTTTTCGTTTTTGTGTTTAGAATGTGTTAGAATGCATTAAAAGTTCTTTATATGCCCTTTTTCGTTGAACTTTATTAAAAACACTCCGGTCGTGTAAGATTATAGTTTTGGTTATTTCCTGAAATATTCTTTTTTGTATGATGTTTTGTTATAGTGAACTTACACTTATGGCGTGAGGAAGTTTTTAATAGTGTCATTGTTTATTTCTTCTTTTATTACTAGTTCACTTAAATAAAGTTCTTTGGACCCTTGTCACGATTTCATGTGGGGTTCTCTTTTCTATTTGTAAAACCATATGAGTAAAAAACCTTATAATGAGACGTTACTACTTTTTACTTGATAACAATGTGTTGAACTTACTTAGTACTTTATGTTACAAATCGTTTAAAGTATATTCATGTGAGGATATACCAAATTAAGTGTACTCGAAATTCTTCTCCGTTTTAATCGTTACTTGACAGTCTTTTTCTTAAATTCCTCTGTTCGGGTAAATGGTTGTGTAGTTTTTCTTATTTGATATGTCCTTATTTGGATGAATTCCTCCAAAAGGAAACAACACGTTTTATAAGACTTTTGATATTCTGTGTCTACTTTCTTTAACTCCTGTTGTGTTTGTCTTTTTATATGGTACAAAAACCTAACATTCTTAGTTATAACAGTTTTCCTGATATGATGGGTTCCATTAGATGTCTAGGGATAGTTTAATGGTTACTGTGAAAAACTTCTAGATCTTGTCTTTTATAGTTTTAAACATACTTTTGTGTTCTACGAGACTTATTGGTTTCGTTAGAACTCTTTCTTTTTTACCTCGACCTCCTTAGTCTGAGGAACTCAAATCTAATATGATAATTAAATTTCGATGTAAATCGTTTGATAACATGTCAGTAGTTCTGTCATACTACGGTCGTGTTTCTGTCTGAATATCTAGTCACCCTGTTCTATCTTTCAGGTCTTTATTTGAGTGTGTGGATACCATTTAATTAGATACTGTTTCCTCCGTTCTTTTTCATCACAACCCTTTTGACCTGTCGATGTACATTTTCTTACTTTAATCTTATAAGAGATTGTGACATATGTTTTTATTTGACTTTTACTTAATTTCTAAATTTACATTGTGACCTATGATATTTGAGAATCTCCTTTTGTATCTTGTGAGTAACTATATTTAACGTTATAGAAAAACCTAGGCGGAGGATCTCACTATTTGTATTCTTGTTTTTTCTGTTTACCCTAGATTAAGTTGAATTTTAAAAACGTGTTGTTTCCTTTGGTATTTCTTTCACTTTTCTGTCGGGTACCTTACCCTGTTTTATAAACGTTTAATACGTTGATTCTTCCCCAATTAGAGTTTTTATACATTTAACGAGTACGTCGAGTTATATTCTCTTTGTTTGTTGTTAAAGTTAGTTTTTTACTCGTCTTCTAGATTTATGTGTAAAGAGGTTTCTTCTGTATGTCTAGAGGTTTTTACGAGTCGTAGTGATTAGTTAAGTCAAGTCAAGTCAACTCAGCGAGTCAGTACAGGCTGAGAAACACTGGGGCACTTAACGTCGTGCGGCCCGGAGGGACAGGTAGTGGTTGAGGGCCTCAAGTGAGTCTGAGCACAGGTAGCTCAGCCACTATGGTAGGTCGGTAGAGTAGGAGACAGTAGGGGAAAAGGAGAACGGGGGTTAGGGAGGGTCGTAGTCAGAAAAGGTCACTCAGTTGAGAAGCGTACTCCACCGGTTTCATGACCTCAAAGTCGAAGTCGTAGGAAGGAAGGTTTCTTTAGGGTCCCGACTAGAGCAAGTCTTACCTGACCAACCTAGAGGAACGTCAGGTTCCCTGAGAGTTCTCAGAAGAGGTTGTGGTGTCAAGTTTTCGTAGTTAAGAAGTCGAGAGTCGAAAGAAGTGTCAGGTTGAGAGTGTAGGTATGTACTGGTGACCTTTTTGTATCGGGACTGATCTACCCGGAAACAACCGTTTCATTACAGAGACGAAAACTTATACGATAGATCCAACCAGTATTGAAAGGAAGGTTCCTCATTCGCAGAAAATTAAAGTACCGACGTCAGTGGTAGACGTCACTAGAACCTCGGGGGGTTTTATTACGTTTAGTTTTAGTGTTACTCCATAGTGAAGTGTGATTAGTCTTATCGCTAGTAGTTTTCCGGATGTCTTTTATACGATGTCTCCCATATTCTCTTTTCCCTTTGGGAGGATGTGAAAACCACCCTTACATTTAATAATGTCAATAATATCTTTTACCGTACCTCCAAGGAATTCTTTGATCTTTGTCGATGGTATACTAGGTCGTTAAGTTGAGAACCGTATATTAACCTCTTTTGATATTAATCACATATCACATATTAAGTTTTTATGAGTGCGTGGGGTCAGCAGTATCGTCGTGACAAATGTTATCGGTTCTGTATCTTCGTTGGATTTACAGGTAGCTGACTACTTACCTACTTTTTGTATACCATGTGTATTTACGTATGTAACCTCATGTATGTATGTATGTAACCTTATAATCGGTATCTTTCTTATTGCAGTACGGTAAAAGTTGTTGTACCTGAATCACTAATAGTATGATTCACTTCATTCAGTCTGTCCATTTCTGTTTATTCTATAGTGGACATACACCTTAGAATTTTTTACTATGTTTACTTGAATAAATGTTTTGTCTTTGTGTGAGTATCTAAATCTTTGGTTTGAATACCAATGGTTTTCCCTTTCCACTTTCCTCCCATTTAATCCTCTAACTCTAATTGTATATGTGTGTTAATAGATATTTTATTTATTAGTTGTTCCTGGAAATATGTCGTGTCCTTGAGATAAATCCTGAAACATTATTAGATATATCCCTTTCTTAGACATTTTCTTATCTATATACATGTACATATCGATTTAATACAACGATATGTCGACTTTCATTGTGTTATAATATTTAATTGATATAAGGTTATCTTTTTAAATTTTTATTTACCCTTTCTTGTTTATTTGTTTTAATTAGAAACCAATAATTTTTTTTAGTCATACCACCAACAGATGTTATGCGTCTTTTACTAAAGTTCCCCGTTCTTTCTTTACAGAGATAAGTACTTTTATAAGATATCGTACAATGTACAACATGTATAAACGTTGTTAATATTTAGCTTTATTAAATCCAGACACGTAAAGTATGTATACTTAAAAATAGTTAATTTCTAATTATTATTTTCTTTAGTGTTTTGAAACTTAAACGAGATCTGAGAACTTTTGAACTGGAAGTGTATAAACCACAGACTTTCTCAAATGACTAAGACTATAAAGTATGTTGTATTACTAAAAGGTTCCTGTCGGTTTATAAATGACATAATTAAACGATCACAATAGTATTGTTTTATATCTAACCTCCCGAATTTTTTGTCTTCAAATAAAAGAGTGTCATACCTTTGACCTTAAGTTTTTACTTCGACGACTGTCTAAACCGAAGAGGACTCCGGAGACAGTAACAGGATGTCTACCGGTGGAAGAGTGGTACAGGAGTGTGCTGGAGAGACGTATGGAGAAACCACAGATAGAGAGAATAGTATTCCAATACTGTTCAATATAACCTAATCCCGAGGTGTAAATCCTCGGGAGTATATCTGAATTAATGGAGAAATTTTGGGAGTGGGGAGTTCTTGGCAAATAAAAAACCACAAGGTTTTAGTAACGTCTACCACTGACGTGGGTACTTTAATTTTCTGTGAATGAGGAAACTTCTTTTCGATAATGGTTTGATCTGTCGTATAATTTTTCCTCTCTATGGTGAAACGGCTGTTTCCATGTAGATCAGTTTCGATACCAAAGAGGTCATCAGTACATACCTACACTCTCAACTCGGTATTTCTTTCGACTCGTGACTTCTTGACTACGAAAACTTAACACCACAACCTCTTCTGAGAACTCTCAGGGAACCTACTACCGTTCCTCTAGTTTGGTCAGTTAGGATTTCCTTTAGCCAGGACTTATAAGTAACCTTCGTGACTACAACTTTGACTTTAAAGTTATGAAACCGGTGGACTACACTTATAGACTAAGTAGCCTTTTCCGGGACTACGACCCTTTCTAATTTTCACCCTCCTCTTCCCCTACTGTCTCCTACTTACCAACTTACCGTAGTGGCTAAGTTACCTGTACTCAAACTCTTTCGAGGTCTTTAACACTACCTGTCCCTCCGGACCGTAGGACGTGAGGTACTCCAGCGTCTCAACCTGTACTGACTCCCTGACTTGACTTGACTTGAGAATTCTTGTCAGTGTGACTCACAATCACGAATTTGTATACTTAATGTCCCCCTGTGTTAAGATAAGTATTGTAAATAGGAGAGTCATATCCGACCTTATAGTTGTCACGACACTGGATTGTTTCTCACTACCGGTATGAACAGTGTCTGACTGGATCCCACCACTTTTAAGGTGAACCTCTGATAATGACTAAGAAGTGACGTTGACACTAATTTTCACTTTCACTTTTACAATCATTGAGTCAGTACAAGTTAAGAAACGTCGGGGAACCTGACAACGTCCGAGGAGATAAGTACTTTAAAAGGTTCGTTTTTATGACCTTACCAAACGGTAAAGGAAGAGATCCCGTAGAAGGGTTGGGTCCTTTGTTTGGACCCAAAGGACGGAACGTCCTTTGAAAAGATGGGAGACTCAGTGGTCCCTTCGGGGTCACTAATCCTTTGAGGTTTTCCCCAAGTTCTCCTCCTACAGGAGTGGTTCCCGTAACGAGACGAATCTACCAAGTAAAAATTCTTTACTTTCTCAATTGGGTGTCATTCATCATGATCTGTAAATAATGGAACAGAAGGTAAACATTCATCCGATAGAGACCTTCGTGACAAACAAAAAAACAACCACGACAATATGTGTTTATTATTTGTTGACCTCATGTATAACTTTTCTTCCATGTGTAACATTTTTTTGTACCATATAAGTTAAAAAGAGGTATACAATTGAGTACCTCTTAAAGACCTGAAGTTAATCCTTAAGAACTGAAGTCAAAGAATCATTAAAATTTGTATAAAAAATAAAAGGACCCATATAGTGTTACCCCATCTTAAATATAAGTCTAAAATTCATAGACGTATTTTGGAAACAACTTCATCTATTTAAAAATAAATAAAAGTAACATATTAGAGACTACTTCTGTTGTATATAATAAACTATATTAAATCAACAGTAGAAAGTCCTTCACTTTAATTAAAACTGATGTTTATCAGGTACCTCAAAGGTATTTCCTTATGACCGACCAAAATACACTCATCAATGTACTTCCTTCTTGTATCCGAATTTCCGATTTAAAGTTACAAATTCTCTAGTCTCTGGACCCTCTATAAGTCCCGAATCGAATCGTAGAGAACTAAAAAAAACACACCTACTTAAAAATGTACTTAAGAGAACTATGGAACATGACAGGAATACGTAAATAACTTCTATTTTACTAAGTGGTATAACCACCTCCTGTAAAGGGTCAACCCATATTATTACTATTCGTTAACAGGCAGTAAGGAAGGGAGGAAGTAGATCTGGACCGTACTCTGTTACTAGGTCCATTCTCACGAATGAAACCTCTAGGTGTGGTAGGGAGTCCACTCTATAAGGATCTTAGAACTACTCTAAATTCCTACCTCCCAATGGTCAGAGTAAACCGAAATGTAATGTAAAAGATTACAGCCGTAATAGTCTTTATTGTGACTTGTAAAATGTAGGAAAACAAAACCCAAGAATTTAACCTTTATACGTTTCCTTGGAATACTCAGGAAAGTCTGGTATGTTCTCGAAGAGACCACAGAGTCTCAGACGGACGTTAAGTCCTCCGGACCCAAACTAGGTACCCAACCCTTCTAAGGGACCTCTTCCTTTACCGTTGGGTCAAGTCATGAGAACGGACCTATTAAGGTGCCTGTCTCCTCAGACCGCTGGGTCAGGTTCCCCAACGTTTCTCAGTCTATGTCAACTCACTGATTGTAAAGTCTGGTATGTTTATTCATTGTGGTCGTTATTCATAGATAGAACTTACTATCTGAGGAGTCACAAATAGTGAAGTTGTGACAATGCCATGGATAAAGTGACGGACGTGAAAAGGGACAGTCGATACAAAATTTTAAGGAGAGGAGATAATCTTCTCTTTAAAAAACTCCTGTTTTCAAGAAATAAAATGAATTAGAGGGATGATGAACCATGTTACCGTACATATGTTAAGTTTTAGTTACTTATAAAAATGAATGAGCATATGTCAAAGTAAACTTTATTTAACGAGTCAAAGTTATCAGTCTCTTTACTAGACAAATTCGTAAACAAATTTAAATGATATAAAGTTTGATTCGTGAAAGTCTTTTACAAGAAAAATAAGTACTTTATAAACAGAAATTTTTATAATAAATTTTAAGAAAAATTTTTCCGTCATTCGTGTAAAATTTACCAATATCAGTTTCAAATAAAAAAAATTAACATTCCCAGTATAAAACTACTCATTTCCTTTGTCTTTGTGGTAAAATAAAAAGATCATAGTCAACTGAATTTATCTCCCTTGACTCAAAATTTAAACGAAAAAGAAGTAAACATAAACAATAGAGGTATTTAACCATCGGAGTATTATTAACCTAATATAGTAAAGGGGGGTCTGTTAATATCCTCCTAACCCAACTTTTATAAACTCCAACGTCTTGTGTCAGTTTTAAAAAAAGATACTTTAAACGAAAGAATAAAATAAAGTCGACTTCAGAAAGTCTCGAGTCTTGAGTCCGATTACAATATAAATCGAACAAAAATATGTTTCCTATTCTACATACTTGTTTCTCAGTCTGTGTGAGAGAGAAGGGTAGGGGGAGGGAGGTATATTATAGACAAATCTTGTGGTTGTGGAAAATACTTATAGTTAGTTGGTTAATTTTACATACCGTAAGACTTGAGTTTCAGTTTGGAAAATCCATCTACGGATCACTTATCTGAGACGTAAATTATCTTTTGTTTTAAGTCAAAGACAAGACACGTAAAACATAAGGAGAGATTTTGATATCAAACACTCAAATGCGAAGTTTATTCGTTCGTCTGACTTTTCACATTGACACGGAAAAGTCGAATGGAGGATACACTCTACTTATGATTATAAAGTGAAGGACGTCACACTTTTTGACCAGTGACTTTTGGGACACATACAACCACCACGTGAGCGACCTCGGTTACGAAGTAAGTAGGAATGGAACTAAATTTAACTTAAAGTCGAGTGTCTCCTGTTTTGTACCCTCTCTCTCTCTCTTTTTTTTTCTCTCTTAGTCATCTCCGTTATTTTTCACATCTCTTGTATTTATATTTAGACGAAAGGGAGTTACACGATGTTTTATAGTCTTTAGTCGAATGAAAAAAAGAACTCAATTCGTAAACACCCCTTCAAGTTTTTAATAAAATACGAAAACGAAAAAGTGAACAAAGGTTGGATCTGACAGAAGAACTAATTTTTTATACACATACATTCTTAACTAAAGTAAAGGGTCTGAACAGAACTCCTATCAAAACTTTTATGTCTTTTTTATTTTCATAGAATCCAGTTATGAACTTTCCAAATAAAAGAACTTTCCATACACATTTACAAAACTATAGTACACTAATGTCCTGTCGAATTGAGATACGAAAACTGAAAGTGCAAGACTTTCGTGACGGAAGAAGACAGAGAGTTTGATAATATGAGTGACCCAAATGAAATAAAAATTGACCGAAAATTAAGACGTTCTTTGAATATACGAAGTACAGGAACCGTATATGTTATCTATAATCACAAGGAATTCCACGATAAAACACAGAAACTCATAAGAGTGAGAGTGAGAGAGTCAGTGAAGTGAATGACAGAAGTAAATAATAGATATAGACTAGTGAAAATTTAAATAAAGATGGTTGAATCTATACTGAGAGTATATAGACTGACGGTAATCTGTAGAGAAGAACTTAAATAGTATAGTTAATGTAAGTTTTATCGAATAGTTGAGCGAAGAGGTCGTACTGAAGAGTTACTTTCAGGACTTTCGGACACGATCTCAGGTCCGGTGGTAGTGAATGAGAGGGTAAATAAGAGGAAGAAGGAATAGAAGTGTCAATTAACATAAAAAGACAAAAGTTGTGAGATATAAAAGATGTTAGGGATGAGATCATTCGTAGTAACTATTAAAATATTAATTCTCTAATAATTCACCAGGGAACCTGACGTTCCTCTAGGTTGGTCAGGTAAGACTTCCTCTAGTCGGGACCCTAAAGAAACCTTCCTTACTACGACTTCGACTTTGAGGTCATGAGACCGGCGGAGTACACTTCTCAACTGAGTAACCTTTTCTGAAGCAACGACCCTCCCCAACCCCTGTCCTCCTCTTCCCCTGCTGTATCCTACTCTACCGACCTACCGTAGTGACTGAGCTACCTGAACTCAGACTCACTTGAGGCCCACAACCACTACCTGTCCCTCCGGACCGCACGACGCTAAGAACCCCAACGTTTCTCAGTCTGTGCTGGCACGCTGACTTTACTTGACTTGACTTCACCAGGGACGTATACCTCAACATATAGATTTCCCGTTTGTAATTCAGTAGAATTCTACGGAGAAACGATAGGAGGGTAACGACGATCCGACAAAATTTGGAAGTGTAGATCGGGGATAATGGAGAGAGAGGAGACAAGAGTTAAAAAATTGTCACATGTCAACACAAGGTCAGTGTAACTGAAATGAACGAAGAAAAGGAATTTTAAAATAGAAACACACACACTGTTATGTTAGTTGTAATTGGGTAAAAGACACGTAAAAACTATAGAGTTTAATGTGTAACGGTGAAGGTTTCTATTAAGGAGTAATAGAGAGAGTAGATTGACCTGACTAATACGGGGTGTCTGTCGAGATCAAGAGACAGTATTATGAATCGTGTGAATTTCCTTTATTAACAGATGGAAGGAATGTATTTACCTTAAAAGTAACGTATTCATTTACCAGATAGAGTATATGACAACACGGTTATAATTTGTTTATCTATTTACGTAAAAAGTTTGATACTATGAGGTGTACCTCTCGTCATTTATAAAATAATCCGTCATAATGGTTCTACTCGTACCAAAGGAGAATTCAAGAAATCAACACTCTCATACTAAGTCTTTCGGGAATCTCAGAAGTGCAACGAAGAATCTCAGTATGTCTCTTCTTCGTTCACGAGTCTACTTAAAATAAAGTACCAAAGAACGGAACGACTTTTTGTCATTCAGGATTCGTATATTTTTAGTATGCCAAGGTCTCTGTGGTCCGTCAGACCTTCACCCGCTACAGAACCATTGATCGATCCCTAATGTTTCCCTCTTAGACAGGGGTTACAAAGTTATTATTAATCTATAGACGTACACACTCCAACTTACTGTTAGTAATACACTGCAATGAATCCCGGTCCGTCTTGTGTGAACTTTAAATGTCTGACACCAAGTCTTGACGTTTTGTAGATTTTCCTTTAGTAGGACCTGAGGAAATATATACGTGGTATCTTTCTCAGATTGATCAACTAGTTCTAACTCAGTCAACTTCACTTCCCCTATTTGGATCTAGGACAATGTATCTCACTTCATTCAGTCTTTCTCTTTTTCTTTATAGTATATAATTACGTATAAGTACCCTAGATCTTTTTACCATGACTACTTGGATAAACGTCCTTTCCTTATCTCTGTGTCTGTATCTCTTGTCTAAAAACCTGTGCCGCCCCCTTCCTCTCCCACCCTACTTAACTCTCTCATCGTGACTGTGTATAAGTGATGGTAAACGTTTTGTCTATCGATCGATCGCTCCTTCGTCGACATATCTTGTACCTTGAGTCGAGACACGAGACACTACTGGATCTCCGACCCTAGTCCCCCTCCACCCTGCTTCCGAGTTCCCCCCCCCCCAGATACATATGAATATTTATTACACGTGACAACATGTCGTCTTTGTTCGTGTTGTAACTTTTCGTTAATGGGGGGTTAATTTTATTTTAAATTTTTATTTAATTCTTTTTCGTAGGTAGAGAAGACTGATCCGTTAATATGTAAGTTTTTATCAAAACTTTCAGATTATATACGGTCCGTTACTATCTACGACTTCTAGATTTCTACTCATTCTGTCTCAAGAGGTTAATTTTTTTGGACTTAACAGTATCCCCTCTATTTGTATAGTTGTTGCTTAGGCTCATATATTTACGTTATGATAACCGTACATATTTAGTCACGTTACCTCTTTCTTTATTTAAGACGAACTGACAGTCTTATTGTAAGGATTTCCTTTTTTTACTTAAACTTAAAATTGATTGCTCTTCTCTTAACATTTAGTACTTTCTACTGTGACACCGTTTCCCTTGTATACACATCAAATTTTTGTTGTACGACAAAGAATCCCTTAATATTTTCCAGAAATGACAGAAAAGAACTTGAATTTTTCTTGTCTTGTAATAGACATACCTACAAGTATACCCACAAGGATAAATTCCTTCTTTCTTTTTGACTTTTAGAGGTAGAAGAACAGTCATACTCCCATAAAGTACCTATAAATTTTGTTTGTCTATAGGATTTTACAATTTTTAAAAATCTCCTTAAAATAATAAGACCACCGTTTTGTTGGTTGGTATAAAAGGTATATTATCTGAATCTTATTATCATAAAATCTCGATTTTCTTTGATATAATAGTGATTGATGTTTTTTTGTTTTAGTCTATAGGAAAGCAAGTAACTCTCGTAAATGATCCGACACAGAAGGGTCAAAGGGTCCGACGACTCCGGTTCCAGAGTAAACCAGAGTCGTGTCTTGACCAGTACTCAGTGTATTAGGAAGTAAGTTTACAAATAACTTCAAAATCGAAAACACGGTCCATTAGTGAACCAGACGACACTATATGATCTCTTCTCTCTCCAACCTGTTTTAACAAACGGAAAAACTTCAATATAAAATCATTTTTACTAGTTCCTTTTCTTCTGTATAGTTTCCTTATGTATCACTTAATCAGATAAATATATTTTAAGATATGTTTCGTTGTTCTCATGTTTTATGTTATGAACTCACTTTAAAGTTTTTACTGTCTTATTAGAACCACACAAAGGTTCCGTTTAGTAAGACATAGTGTCATTATGTTCAGATACGGGGTTAGTGATTACGGTTTCTCCGACCTCTACTCGTCAAGATACTTCTTTATATTCTGGAAGATTTTATGGTTGTTTACTACAAGAAAAGTAGTCCCCCCTGACCTTACATTTTCATCCTTCAGTTCTCTATGGACCTCATTGTCCGTTCAAACCAGAACCTCATATTTTATTTCGTTCCGTTTCCGATTGTTTCAAAACGGTTCTCTTGTATGACCAGTGTCGTTTGTGGGAGAAGGTTGTTGTGTTCTCTGTTGAGACTTTAGTCTAACTAATACAAGAAACGTCGGGTTTTACCTCTTCGAGATTTGTTAGTCGTTTTTGTTCTGGACCTTGGATGATACCGAATCTAGTACTCGAGAAGTAACGTTGTAAGTTTGAATTTGACTTCTTTCATACCTTTTGGTGATCCGTTAAGTCTATACTGGATGTAGTTTATGGAATACTGATA
This sequence comes from Capra ibex, assembly GCA_006410555.1. Classification (NCBI taxonomy): domain Eukaryota; kingdom Metazoa; phylum Chordata; class Mammalia; order Artiodactyla; family Bovidae; genus Capra; species Capra ibex. Next base: position 649,824 of record SJYO01033299.1, read on the forward strand.
TGTCACCTTCACTGTTTATTTAAGTCCCCTAGTCTAGACTATCTCACGGACTTCTTTATACCTACCTCCAAACATTGTGACATGTCCTCCACCTTGGTCTGTACCTTGTTGTCTAACCAAGGTTTGACCCTTTCCTCATGTAGTTCCGACATATAACAGTAGGACGAATAAATTGAATATTAGTCTCATGTAGTACACTTTCCGGTCTAACCCACTTCGTGTTCGACCTATAGTTCTAACGACCCTCTTTATAGTTATTCGAGTCTATACGTCTATTGTGGTGGGAATACCTTCTTTCACTTCTCCTTGATTTCTTGGAGGACTACTTCCACTTTATCCTCTCACTTTTTCGACCAAATTTTGAATTATAAGTTTTTTACTTCTAGTACCGTAGGTCAGGGTAGTAAAGTACCGTTTATCTACCCCTTTGTAACCTTTGTCACTGTCTGTAATAAAAGAACCCAAGATTTTAGTGATGTCTACGACTGACGTTATTAGTTTTATTTTCTACGAACGCGAAACCTTCTTTTCGATACTGGTCGTACGACGCGACTACACGAGTCAATACTGGTTTAGAAACGCTAGGGTACCTGATGTTGGGTGGACCAAGGAGACGAGTACCTTAAAAGGTCTGTTCTTATGACCTCACCCAACGGTAATCTGTCGTGTAATTTTTCGTCTCTGTAATGAAACGACTGTTTCCAGGTAGATCAACTTCGATACCAAAAAGGTCATCAGTACATACCTACACTCTCAACCTCACTGATATTTCTTTCGACTTACGACTCGTGAAAACTTGACACCATAACCTCTTCTGAGAACTCTCAGGGACCCTGACGTTCCTCTATTTTGGTCAGGTAAGATTTCCTATAGTCAGGACCCACAAGAAACCTTCCTTACTACGACTTCGACTTAGAGGTTATGAAACCGGTGGACTACTCTTCTTGATTGTGTAACCTTTTCTGGGACTACGACCCTCTCTAACTTCCAACCTCTTCTTCCCCTACTATCTCCTACTCTACTAACCTACCGTAGTGTTTTTAGTTACTTGTGCTCAGACTCGTTTGAGGTCCGTAACCACTTCCTGTCTACACGACGTCGGACCACACGACGTCAGGTACCTCAGTGTTACTTAACCTGTGTTGACTCGTTGACTTGTCTTGTCCTCCACCACTGGTTTTGATAGAGTTACTTTTTCTTTACGGTCTTCCGTTTTACCAACAGACTCCTCCGAAATTCTTATCGACCCCTTTCTTCTCTTCGTTTACCGTTTCCTCCTTCCCTTTCTATATGGTTTGACTTACGTCTAAGGTTTCTTATCGTTCCTTTCTATTCTTGCTGAAGAATTCGCTTGTTACATTTCTTTGTCTCCCTTTTTTGTCTCACCCTTTCTGGTCTCTAGAGAAGTTCTTTTAGTCTCTATAGTTCCTTTGTAAAGCACGTTTCTACTCGTGCTACCTGTCTTTACCATACCTGGATTGTCTTCTTTTTCTATTATTAATCTACACCGTTCTTATGTGTCTTGTTGATATGTATTTACCTGAATTACTGGGGCTATTGGTACTACCACACCAGTGAGCGGATCTACGTCTGTAGAATCTCAAGTTTCGGTTTCACCTGGAGTCCTCCGTAGTGATACTTGTTTCGATCACTTCCACTTAACTCGATGAATTTTAGGATCTTCTACTACGACAATGTCACGACGTGTGTTATCCAGTCGTTTAAACCTTTTGAGTCGTCACCGGTGTCCGGACCTTTTCTAGTCAAAAGTAAGGTTAGGGTTTCTTCGTGAATTTCTTACAAGTTAAGAAAAACTTGTCGTTTTAACATGAGTAAAGTGTGCGATCGTTCCGTTACAAGTTTTAAAAAGTTCGATCCGACATTGTCATACACTTGGTTCTTGAGCCACATGTTCGACCTAAATCTTTTCCGTCTCCTTGATCTCTAGTTTAACGGTTGTAGACCACCTAGTATTTTTTCGTTCTCTTATGGTCTTTTGTAGATGAAGACGAAGTAACTAATGTCTTCTCGAAACTCACACACCTAGTGTTGTTTGACACCTTTTAAGAATTTCTCTACTCTTATGGTCTGGTGGAATGGGTAGAGGACTCTGTACGTCCAGTTCTTCGTTGTCAATCTTGGACTGAACCTTGTTACCTGACCAAGGTTTAACCTTTCCTCATGAAGTTCCGACATATAACAGTAGAACGAATAAAGTACATATACGTCTTATGTAGTACACTTTACGGTCCAACCTACTGAGTTCGACCTTAGTTATAACGACCCTCTTTATAGTTGTTGGACTCTATACGACGACTATATGATACGATTACCGTCTTTAACTTCTCCTTCATTTCTCGGATAACTGTTTTCACTTTCCCCTCTCACCTTTTCGACCGAATTTTGAGTTGTAAGTATTTTGATTCTAGCACCTTAGACTAAGGTAGTGAAGTACCGGTTATCAACCACCTTTTACCTTTGTCTCCGTCTAAAATAAAAGAACCCGAGGTTGTAGTAACAACTGCCACTGATGTCGGTATTTTAATTCTACGAATAAGGAACCTTCTTTCCGATACTGTTTGGATCTGTCACGTAATTTGTCGTCCCTAGTGAAACGGTCGTTTCTAGGTACATCAATTTCGATACCAAAAAGTTCATCAGTACTTACCTACACTCTCAACATGGTATTTCTTCCAACTCATGAATTCTTAACTACGAAAGTTTGACCACGACCTATTCTCGGGACTCTCAGGGAACCCGTTGCTCCTCTATTTTGGTCAGTTAGGATTTCCTATAGTAACTTATAAGTAACCTTCCTGACGACGACTTTGACTTCGAGGTTATGAAACCGGTGGAATACGTTTGTCGGTTGAGTGACCGTTTCTGGTACTACGACCTTTTCTAATTCCTGTCCCACTCTTTTCCCACTCTCTCTCACTTCATCAACCCGTAGTGGCTGAGTTGCCTGTACTTAAACTCAGTTGAGACCCTCTATCACTTCCTGTCCCTTCGGATCGTACGACGTCAGGAACCCCAACGTTTCTCAACCTGTGTTGAAATTCACTGACTTTTTCTTCTGTTTCGTTTCGTTAAGTGTCACTGTTTTTATTTCACAATAACCGAGGGACTGTGACTTCACTTTCTTCCTTCTGTACCGAATGTTGACAAGTGTTTCATTGAGACTTCAACTGCAGTTAGTAACAATAGGACTGTCACTAATACTGGAGTACCCTCATATATACATACACACATATATATATATATATATATAGTATATATATATATTGTATATATATATATATAGTCAAGTCAAGTCAGCGAGTTGTTAATAAATTTAACATATTACATTTACACTCGTAAAAATATACGTAATATGAATGTATAATGGAATCTCGATCTTCGTGTGTTTACATTTGATGTCCATGAAGATCTATTTCCTATTGCGTTGAAGTGACGGTTGAAAGACGACGTAATTAGGATACTATCACTAAAGAACCTTCGTATTCTTTCACTAGGTTCCACCTTAGTCTCTCTACGTTCTTTATTTTTCGATATATTCTCATCTTTATATTCCTATATTTTAGTTATAACTTAAATTTTTGTCATTTTTATTACAGTAGATCTCTTATTTCATTTACATCTTGTTTATACCGTTTGTTGTTATTACATTGTCAGTCAATTATATACCTCTATTTAATGTGCTTCTAGGTTCATAATAGACGGTCCGTCATTTTCGTAACAATGTAACCCAACGTTATTCACTCCCTATGTCCGTGTACGTGAATAAAATATAAAATCAAATCGGTGATTTACTTATCATTTCATATTATTATTATTTAAGTTATAAAGTCTTCTTCCATTATCTTTTCTCTATTGGTATTTACCACTCTTTTTGTTTGATTGTTTTTGTCTCACCCGATCATAGATTTTGAGTTTATAGTAATGTAATTTACTTTTACCAGATTCATTTTATTATAGTCCAATCGAAATCTCATACAAAAAGGAGTCATTAAACATTCTAAACTACAATTTAATACAAGTATTTAACTTCTTTCGTTAACTGTAAACTGATGGGAATAATCAAATTTTGAATAAAAAGTTTATAAAGTAAATGTATATATATATATATATATAGTGATATGTACGTATGTAGAAAAAAACGGAAAAGTTTGACAAGTACTCCAAGAGTTCCGTTCTTATGACTTCACCAAACTGTAAGGGAAGAGGTCACCTGGTGCAAAACGGTCTTGAGAGGTGGTACTGGGCAGATAGAACCCACCGGGTTGCACCGTACCGAGTATAAAAGTAACTCAATGTGTTCCGATACCAGGTACACTAGTCAAACCAATCAAAAGACACTAACACCAAAAGTAAGACAGACGGGAGACTATTTATTTCTATTCTCGAATACCTTCGAAGGACCACCCTCTTGATTCTAGGACCGTAGACCAGGACAATGATGTACCGTTTATCTGCCTCTTTGTTACCTTTGTCACTGTCTGAAATAAAAGAACCCGAGGTTTTAGTGACGTCTACCACTAACGTCGGTACTTTAATTTTCTGCGAACGAGGAACCTTCTTTTCGATACTGGTTACATCTGTCGTATAATTTTTCGTCTCTGTAATGAAACGGTTGTCACCAGGGAGATCAGTTTCGAGACCCAAAAGGTCATCAGTACGTACCTACACATTCAACCTGGTATTTCTTACAACTCGTGGTTTCTTAACTACGAAAACTTGACACCACAACCTCTTCTGAGAACTCTCAGGGAACCTGACGTTCCTCTAACTTGGTCATTTAGGATCTCCTGGAGTCAGGACTTATAAGTAACCTTCCTGACTACGACTTCAACTTTGACGTTATGAAACCGGTGGAATACACTTCTTGACTGAGTGCCCTTTTCTGGGACTAAGACCCTTCCCAACTTCCGTCCTCTTCTTCCCCTGCTGTCTTCTACTCTACCAACCGATCGTAGTGGTTGAACTACTTGCACTCAAACTCGTTCGAGACCCTCAACCACTAACTGTCCCTCCGGACAGTACGACGTCAGGTACCCCGACGTCTCAGTCTATACTGACGCGTTGACTTGACTATGTACGCATATCCCGAAGGGACCATCGAGTCGACCATTTCTTAGACGGACGTTAAGTCCTCTGGGACCAACCTAAGGACCGAGTCCCGCTGTTCGACCTCTACCCTATCCGATGGGTGAGGTCATAAGAATCCGAAGGGACCACCAAGTCGACCATTCCTTAGACGGACGTTACGTACTCTGGACCCAAACTCCAGACACAACCCTTCTATGGGACCACTTTCCTTACCAATAGGTGAAGTCATAAAACCGGACCTCAGGTACCCTAGTCTCTCAGTCTGTACTGACTCACTACAAGTATATGTACATATATGAGGTGTCTAATATTTATATTAAGTATTACTTAAACGTGAAACGTGTTTAAATTTTAGGGTATATCATTCTTGGCTTAAGTTTCTTGTCTTGTAATCATATTAATGTTTCAACATAAAATTATACATATTTTATTAAAGGGAACATTTAAGCAAAGAAACAATATACTCACGTAAAAGAATAACAGATACATTATCCTCTAAATAATAGATCCACATCAAATTAATGAAAGACCAGTATTTTATTGAAGACTTACAAACGTTTGTAAACTATAAGAAACTCCGATAATAAAAATATACGTTATAATAACGTACGAGAACTGAAACCATTTGTTAGATACACGTAAACTTTTAAAAATTAATACATTAGTAACTTAAGTTAAGAGATATAAACAGTTTATCTGGTTCAAATGGTTACACAATCAGTCTAGAAAACGTTTGACTTTTTTATTAAAAAAAAACGAAGACAACTCTCTTTCCGTGATTATAGAGTATAACAATAACATCTAAGAAAATAAAAAGGAAACTAGGGGTGGTTTATACTATATAAAATTTCAAAAATAACACTCGTATTTCTAAATTTTAACATTATAGCAAGACAATCTAAATGATAGAGTCTGGTTTTACAGGTATAAAAAGAGATAATTACGAAGAACGGAATTTTAAGTCAAATGAAAACATATTGATTTTTTTGAGTAAACTAACCATAAACGTAATATTCAGAAGAAAGTAGGTGAGTATAAGTAGGAAAGAGTCAAAAATATAAAATTCACACAGAACATATACAAAGTAAAGGGTTAAAATTTAGAATCAGAAAATAAACCTCATCAGTCGGATGTATACAAAATTAAGGACTATGTCAACACAGAATTGACAGTTAGTGGTAGGACAAACGAAAGAAAAATTGAATAGACATAGGACAAAGAGAAAACGAGACAAAAATTTAATAGTAGATAAAACAATAGTATAAAAATATCGTCAAATAAACAATAAAATAGTAGGGAAAGATATTAAATCACCAGTGAGATCTCACCAGTACAGTGACAACTATAAAACCAGACTTATTAAGAAAAAAAATCTCTGAGAGAACGTAAAATATACTATAAATCATCGTAGAGAAAGGGGTAAACTCTGTAAGTTTTGTATATATTCTATGACAGTTTATATAATCCCCCGTGTTAAACGGGAGTAACTCTCGGTAATGGAGGTTTGTGTGTTATATGTAAGAACTCGTAACATCAGTTACTTTTATTAAATAAAATAGTCAAGGTGTTATCTCATCTTTGAACCTTATAAATTTTAAGTAAATGGGGAAAATTGAAATGTCGTAAAAGTCCATCTAATCACAATACATATAAAATTTGATATTTAATACTACTTAAAAATGTCATTACATTGATGACCCAACAAAAAAAAATACCCACTTTAAAATGAAAATCACATTAATCTGAAAGGGTGAGTTTTTAGAAGGTAGAAAAAAACTCCATTTTAATGTGATCAAAGTCCATATATTGTATTACTAAGATATATAACAGATATATATATATATATATCATGTTTTATATATCGTCTCACCAATAGAGTTTTGTAGATCAATTATAGACAGTGGTGTATATCAATGTAAAAAAAAAGAACTCTACTCTTGAACTTCTAGAGAAAGTCGTCGAAAGTTTATGCGTTCTACCCTCGTAATTGATGTAAGAGGTACGTCATATACAGGTTTCAAAATTCCTACGTTAAAATCTTTTGTTTCCTGACTATATAGTATCACTGTCTTCTATTTTAACCTATATACAACGATCTTGTTTTCGTAAGATGGTTTATTAAGAGAGAGAATAGTATCCTGTTCTCGTACATGACTAAAATAGAGTTGAAAATTAGAAAACAGACAACTAGTTTCGAGTAAACCTTTCACTTTCTTTATAATTTTAGTCTCTTCATCAGTCAACCGTTTACCAACCGTATAACCTCCAAAACAAAAGGAAAAATACATACTACAAGTTTTCTAGTAAAGTAGTTACCACATTCTTATATACGTAGTTTCACTCTTATTACTATTTTATTCCAGAAGGACTATGAAGTCTTCATTTCCTAGACGGACGGTTTCGTCCTCTCTATCCAAGTCAGGGACCCAACCTTACTAGGGGATCTCTTCCTTTTCCGTTCGGTGAGGTCACAAGAATGGACCCTTAAGCGTACCTGTCCTGATATCAGTTACCCTGACGTTTCTTAGCCTGTACTGAATCACTGATTTGTTGTTGTCGTCACTATTTTGTTTGTGGAGTTCCCGATATATTCACATAAAACATCAAGTCAGAGATTCAGTACAGGTTAATAAAGACTGGGGTACCTGGTATCGGGAGATCCTAAGAGACAGGTACCTTAAAAGGTCAGTTCTTGTGACCTTACCCAACAGTAAAGTAAGAGGTCTCCTAGAAGGACTGGTCCCTAGTTTGGGTGTAGAGGTTGTAACTGTCTGTCTAAGTAATGGTGATTCGGTGGTCCTTTCGGGTATATTTACGTATAAGTTAGTATTATTCGATCTCATGTTGTTAAATGTTCGAAATAAATCGGCGGATTTTAACATTGAATAGGAACTTAGATAATTATAACTAAATAAAACTTACCGTTATCTATTATGAAAAGATGTAATTAACAGGAGTATCGATAGAGTTCTAAGTAACGTAATTGTTTATCATATTATCAGATCAATGTTTACTAAGAATCACTAAAAGAACTATATTTAAGTTGAGTAGATCTACTTTTTGAAACTTCACTTTCTATAAAGACGAAAATAAAAAAGAGATCCAAATCTTAGTAGTTTAAATTGTAACTAGCGTACATTTCATGAAAAACAAGACGGAAAAATGGGGTATAGAATTTTAAATCTTTTTGTTTGTTTGTTTGTTTGTTTGTTTTGAGGTCTATATAGGAATAAATTTTCAATAAAGATACAAGAGGAGATCCTCAAAATATCAAAGACCAGAATGTAAATCTATAAATTAGGTAAAACTCAAATAAAAACACATACCACAATCTTTCACAAGATCAAAGTAAGAAAATGTTCACCAACTGGTTAAAAGGGTCGTGATGAACAATTTCTCCAACAGAAAGGAGGTAACATATTCTATTCCACAGTTTCTATTGCACAGGTATCCACGTACCTAAATAGAGACCCGAAACATAAAACAAGGTAACTAGATATAAAGACAGAAACACGGTCATTGTATGACAAAACTACTGACACCGAAACGTCATCTCGGACTTCAGTCCGTTCAACTAAGAAGGTCAAGGTAAAACAAAGAGTTCTAACGAAACCGATAAACTCCTAAAAACGTAAGGTATGTTTAACACTTTAATAAACAAGATCGACACAGAGGCTGTATATAGTGTCGTCCTAGGAGAGACTGGGTGGAGGGTCTTATAACCTTTATTTTCGTTTTTATTTGTTTACCCTGGATTAATTTTAATTTTCGAAGACGTGTTGTTTCCTTTGATATTCGTTCCATTTCTGTCGGAAGTCTTACCCTCTTTTATTATCGTTTACTTCGTTACCTGTTTCTTAATTAGAGTTTTTATATGTTCATTGAGGACGTCGAGTCAAGGTCTTTTTATCTTCTGTATGTCTACCGATTGTTTGTGTACTTTTCTACGAGTTGTAGTGAGTAATAGTCTCTTTACGTTTAGTTTTGGTGTTACTCCATGGTAAAGTACGGTCAGTCTTACCGACGATAGGTTTTCAGATGTTCGGTATTTACGACCTTTCCCACACCTCTTTTCCCTTGGGAGAATGTGACAATCACCTTTACGTTTGATCATGTCGGTGATACCTCTTGTCACACCTCTCAGGAATTTTTTGACCTTTATCTTGACGGTATTCTGAGTCGTTAGGGTGACGACCCGTATGTGTGGCTCCTTTGTTCTTAACTTTCTCTGTGTACATGGGGTTACAAGTAGCGTCGTGACAAATATTATCGGTCCTGTACCTTCTTTGGATCTACAGGTAGTCGTCTACTTACCTATTCTTTCGACACCATGTACATGTGTTACCTCATAATAAGTCGGTAATTTTTTTATGTAAACTTAGGTAAGATTGCTCCACCTACTTTGACCTCGGATACTATGTCTAACTTCATTCGGTAATTCTTTTTGTGGTTGTGTCATATGATTGTGTATATATACCTTAAATCTTTCTACCATTACTATTGGGACGTACGCTCCGTCCTTTTCTCTGTCTCTATATATCTTGTCAAAAACCTGAGACACCCTCTCCCGCTCCCACCCTACTAAACCTTCTTAACGTAACTTTCTACATAAAATAGTATACACTTTACTTAGAGGTCAGGTCCAAGTTACGTACTATGTCCTACGAGCCCCGACCACGTGACCCTACTGGGTCTCCCTACCCTACCCCTCCCTCCAACCTCCCCCAAAGTCCAACCCCTTGTGTACGTGTGGACACCGTCTAAGAACAGTTACATACCGTTTTGGTGATGTTATAACATTTCATTAATCGGAGATTAATTTTATTTATTTAAATATAATTTTTATTTAAATTTTTATGTTTTTTATTTTCAATAAATATATGTCACCAATATTTATAGTAAATAATGTATTCCTTAAAATATCTAAAAGTCCTTTATTATGAGATGATGGAATAAGTAAGAAGATCCAGAGGAGAGATAAGACTGGAACAGATTGTAATAAGTTGACTGTTTTCTTTGTTTCTACTTAAAATTTACTTTATATCAATATTTTATACCTCTTCTCCCTATTTGTTCAAAAACATAGACTTCTTTTTAACTAACTCTTTTTTTAAACTTTTTCACTCCCCCTACCTCTGTCCTGTTTTCCTTTTTCACACACCATTCAACTCCACTTATTTTCCGTTGAACCCGTCAGGAAATCACACGTCTTGATAAAAACTTATTAGTTCTGAAGATACACCCATTAGTCTACTATGTTTTTACTACTTGACATGTTTACATTAAGATTTTAACAAAATTATATAATTGTTATAGACGTACTTTTAGTTTATTTCAAATTAATGAAGGGTTTCAACTTTTCAAAAGAAGGGTCATCAATCCAAACATAAAAAGTCCTATAAGATTATGGTAATATTTTCGTGACATAGGCCATATGACACTTAGAACAAAACTATATACACACTGTATACCTCGATTACGGTTAAAATGTCATCCCCACTAAATTTATGATAAACTGTATGTTACGAAAACTTGACACCACAACCTCTTCTGAGAACTCTCAGGGGACCTGACGTTCCTCTAGGTTGGTTAAGTAGGACTTCCTCTAGTCGGGACCCTAAAGAAACCTCCCTTACTACGACTTCGACTTTGAGGTCATGAAACCGGTTGAGTACGCTTCTCAACTGAGTAACCTTTTCTGAGACTACGACCCTCCCTAACCCCCGTCCTCCTCTTCCCCTGCTGTCTCCTACTCTACCGACCTACCGTAGTGACTGAGCTACCTACACTCAGACTCACGACGCTAAGTACCCTAGTGTTTCTCAGCCTGTGCTGACTCGCTGACTTGACTTGACTTGATTTGACTGTATATTTTAATACGTCGGAAATCTTATGAACAATTAGTAGCACCCACGTACGACTCAACACAGGCTGAGAACCTCTGAGGTATCTGAGATCGGGTGGTCCGATCTTAAAAGGTCCGTTCCCTAAAAGGTCCGTTCTTGTGACCTCACCCAACGATACAGGAAGAGGTCTCCTAGAAGGGGTGGGTGTCTGACTTGGACACAGAGAACGGAGAGAACGTAACCCTCTACCCAAGAAATGTTGACTCGGTGGACCCATGAAGGGAATCAATTATTTAAATTCAAAATAAATTACCCGTGGTAATTCCATCGACACAACTATTAGAACTAAACAAAATAACATTTTATTTGTATTTACGTAAAAATAATTTCATCATATAGAACATAAATTTAGTCTGTATCAATTACTTTTCACTGATGTAAAACTTCTTTAATACTTATCTGGAAAAGTCAAAAAATTACAATGTTCACATATTTTACATGTTTTTATCTTAGTGAACTTTGTCTCATTTACAAACTTTAATACACATTGACAGTACGTAACAAGAAAAGATTTCCCGAATAGACTTTTAAAATAAAACGTTTAATAATAGTATTAATNTTTCACTGATGTAAAACTTCTTTAATACTTATCTGGAAAAGTCAAAAAATTACAATGTTCACATATTTTACATGTTTTTATCTTAGTGAACTTTGTCTCATTTACAAACTTTAATACACATTGACAGTACGTAACAAGAAAAGATTTACCGAATAGACTTTTAACATAAAACGTTTAATAATAGGATTAATATAAATAAAGTCATTCTAAATTAAAAAACTATCATATGAAGTCGTAGAGTAGTTCCTTAAAAAGTTTAGTTTCACTTTATAAAGGTTTCTTTGTCAAAATCTATCTTAATAGTAAAATTAACAACTTAGTTTTGGTATAATTTTGTTTCGTAGAATTGATGGTTTCTGTGTTAAATCACCCTTACAATATTTTTCTCCTTTTGTTATATAGTCCTTGTATAAAATTTTTTCTTGACCGGACGGTCTTAGTCATCGTACAGTCTAATAATTTCGTTTATGTGTTTTTCTGTCCGCCGTGTACTGATTGTGGTGACTTCTCCATTTTTACTCAAGTCAGTTAAGGTGATTGACCTTTCTTAAACGTAAATACAATGTACTCTTAGTTATATTCATAAATTGTAATAAGGTAGTCAAAGTACATAATATAACGTAGAATTACTAAAATAGGTATGACTGTCTAGAAAAAAAAAACATTTTATTGAATGTCTTATCCGTGTCTTTTGACGACACTCTTTTATCTTCTCCAAACGATCGTTTTCCACCTGTCCTTATAAAATTTTCATGACAGAAGGTTTGTGTATCGGGCCTCTCTAAAAAAAATTTTTTACTTTCCTTAATGGGGAGAAACTGTACCCTTTTGTTCTATTTTACCTTTGAAGTCCCAGGAAGTTGTGCTTTCGTTTAGTGTTTTAGTCTCCGGTGGGAGGACGTACAACACGACACGAATCAGTGAGCCAACGTAGACTGAGAAACACTGGGGTTCCTGACATCGGGCGGTCCAAAGAGACAGGTACCACTAAGAGGTCCGTTCCTATCACCTCACCCAACAGTACGGGAGAAGATCGTCTAGAAGGGTTAGGTCCCTAACTTGGGTCAAGAGGACGGAACGTCCACCTAAGAAATGACAGGCTCGGTGGTCCCTTGGGAAGGCACTGACACCCGTTAAGGGGGGCTGTGATTCGTAATAGTGGTTTCACGAAACTGGCACGATTTGGCTGTCTTTTCCACGATACTTTGATCCTTAGAATATTTCGTTTAGTCATAGTGTTTTAGTAGTTTCCCTTTTATTTCAGGTATTGATAAAGTCTTTTGTTCCTTTGTGTTGAAGTGTGGAGTTTAGGAGGGGAACAGGTGTTCTTTTAGTTGATACAACATCTTGTCTTAGTAAGTGTTTTCCTATATCTTTCAGTGAAACTTAGTGTAAAAAGCTTTTGTTTTTTCATCTTACTTTTTTTTATATCTCTTGAGTTTTATTTTCAACTAAATTGAGTCTTAAGATTCTTCACTCTCCTTCTTTCTTTTAATGGAGTGTATACTTTTTACTTAATATACTATAGGTTCTCTATTAATTAAGTTTATTTTCGGAATTATACCCCTAACTTATATGTGTACTTTTGTTGGTCTACTTAATTTACTATCTTCTAAATCATCTTTATCCTCTATTCTTTTCTTTCTTACTAGTGAAAAATTTTAAACTTAATTTACTTTTTTTTATTACATTGTCACTTATGAACTTTGGTTATAGGTCATTGTGAAAGATCCCCTTTTTTATCTTGATGATTGAGACTTAGTATTGGACTCTTTTGGAGATCTAAAGTATCTAATTCTACCTCAGGAAGTTCCTGAGGTACTTTTCTATTTTATTACATGTTTCCATGTTACTAATACAATCGTGCTCGTAAAAATTCCGGTGGCAGTTTCGTTCCCTCTTTCCCTCATCGTATCCTTTTTTTATTTTTAATTTACTTTTACATTTGGTCGTTTAAATACACGTCAGTCGGATTCGAGGTTAATTTAATAGTTCCGATACAATTTACTCGAAGGAAAGTTGTGTGTTCTTGAATCTCTAAAGTCTTGGATAAACGAAAAGACTCTTTATATGATCCAGTCTCCATCCGTTTTAAAAACAATTACCGGTCCGTTCTTTATTAAAAGTGAAACAGTCAGTATACGAGAAACAACGTCGAGGAGTTCAAAAGGTAAAATCACACTTTCGTCTATATCTTTTATACATTTGTTCACCCTTACTGACACAAGGTCATATTGAAATAAGTATTTTTATGTACCACCCGACATAAACCTGGTGTCCTACATCAGATAGTTGGAGATATGATGGACTACCGAAGTTAATCGGTTTACTACTATCTCTTTTGAAGTCGTCCTCCTGACTAGTACCTGTAAATTTTTATATATAAGTATATAATTCTTCTATGGATATTCTGTTTCCACCACCACCACCTTATAATTACATACTTATGATATGTCACACTGTTTCATCTTTATTACGTTAATTTTGTAACCTTCTTTTTCTTATCTTTCCTTTTCTTGTAGGAAAGAATTTATTTTTACTTATATCTTTTTTTCCACGAAAAATTTTTTATATGTCGTTTATACATTTATATTTCCTGTCGGTTTGTTGACCATTTGGTCGTCATTTTGATCCCTTTGTCCCTCACTTTCACGTAATTCTCCTTATTTATGTTTTTAGTAGTGATCTTGTTTTTATATTTGGAAACATTTCTCGTTTTTTATGTATAGAGTAACTCTTTGTATCGTATAGATTGTTTGACGTGTATTAATATTTTATAAAACTATCTCAGTGTTGTCTTATATAGACTTCTTTTATTTAATAGATAATCATTTTAAACTCAAAGTTAAACGGTGTCACCCATTTTGAGTAGATATACAACATATAATTTCCATACGATATATAAAATGTCCACATTTTATTTCTTAAGTCTTTCCGATTTATATTTCCTATCTGTTTTCATAATCTGTTTATCCTTGATGTTTGTCGTCGTTATCACCAGGATTATTCTGTTATTCGTAATTACTACAGTTTCTTTATATACTAAACTACGAGTTTAGATGTTGGACGACACCTCTATATCCTTATGAATCTTTATAAACACGTAGTCTATTGTGTTGTTATTGAAAGTACTTTAATTTTGTTGTTCGTAAAGTTCCTCTGATGTTTCTTTCGGTGATATAATCCTTTAAATTAGTCGAGAGAGTCATCTTCTGTCTAGTTCACTTGTTTTTATTCTTTTTGTAAATTTGTTTATTAAACATAGTATCTATAGTATATAGAATATCTAAATAGAACGCAATTATTTATGATTTTTTGTAAAAGTAAAATGAAAACTTTTTTTACAGAAGGAATCTGTGTAACGGTTTCCTCTATTCTTATTTACAAGTCAATACATAAGAAAGTAAATCTCAACTTACTGAAAAAGGGGTCTGAAGTATATAATGTAGGAAGTTAAAAAAAGGAGTTAACTTATAAGAAATCTCTAAAACAGAAAGTAAGAAGTTTTTCCATCTCTCTCAATCAAAAAGAAATAATTTTCTTTAGTTTGTTTGTTCTTTCGTAAATGTACTGTGTTTGTTGTATTTCAGTTTTCTATTACCTCTTATAAGTTCTGTATATGATACCTCACGATTATAGACATTAAATATTTCTTAAGAATTTTCAACTCCCCCGTTCGTAGTTTCTGGGTTATCCTTTCACATATAAAAATTAAAGTGTTAAACAATTAATGAAACTCGAGTACTAAGACCACCCCTTTCTGTAAAAAACGGAGTATTCTGGTATATAGTTAAAGAATAGTTTTACCTTTTACTTAAACCCTTCTTTGAATAAAAGACATTTTAATTTCGGTGTAATATAGACGTGATTAGTATTCAGTGTAATCACATTCCTTTAAAAATTCCTGTCTTTCACTTTATCTACTCCAAAAACTATTTGATCTCATACTTTAATTATGACATGTACTTTAGTTTCACACACACAGACATTTTACTAAGGTAAACTGTCTAAAATGTGTATATGTAATATATATAGAAGACCTATCGATACAATTAATGTTCAGATAATTCGATTCTCCTTCCTTAAGATGACATGACTAGTCCTATTTAAAATCTATCCTAAATCCTATACAGTACTTAAACCTACAACAGGTATAAGGGAATAAAGGGGAACACTTTAGACAAAGAGACGAAAGATGTGAAATTTCAGACAACGTCATAGAGAAGTGTGTGTGATTCATGATGGACTGACTAGTGTCGAATCTCCTGTGAGACTTCCCGTAAATGTTAAATATTTCATAAACTTCACACTTTCAACACCCAGCCTATAGTCTCTCTGTTATACTTCCAGTAATCTGGAAAGGTCTTAAGACCTGTGGTAAAATACGAATGAACCTCTTTTCGACTGGGTAGACTTAAATCAAATCGGATTTCTTACAAATATGTATAGTTGACGGAATAGAGGGTTGGATGCAAAAGATTCAGTATAGTAGAAAGGATATTAGTGGAAACGAGATTAACTTAATTTTTTGAATTTAAAGGGGATAACAAACGTCGATAAATAAAGTTGATTTATTATAAATTAATGGGTAAATTTTATTTTTACTTATATCTTTTTACAATATTTTCCCAGATGTAGCATTTACTTTATCTAAAGTAAGAAACTTGAGGACATTGTTAGATGACGGATTATTCGAGATTGTACATTTAGTGGGATCAGTGAGGTACAGATCGATTAAAAAAGTCGACGTCTCCTCCAATAGAGATTTTAGTATATACTATTACTGTAAATATCGTTTCGATAATAATACAATATAGCTATATTTTTTCTTTTCTTTTTGTTAAAGGGGAATATCGTATACATAGAAACGAATGACTTTAAACCATCCTTACTGTTCGAATATTTCTTCCTAATGTATATGAAGAAGACTAAGGTATTAGAAAAAAAAAGTAAAACCATTCTTGTGTGTACTTTAACTGTTTAATTTTTTTTAAGATTTATTTAAAAATACACGTGTTATGTCAGAACAATCGATATACGTGTTACAACGTGTCGTCTATAGATCTTAAAAGAGTAGAACACATTGACTTTGAAATAAGAACTTTATAGAAGCACTAATCACCCTACTTTCTTTTCAAAACTCTTCTAAGGTGACAAGACACATTCTCACGTATAAACGTGTGTAGTTCTCTTTCTTTTACCGAAAACTACCACATGACCTCGGACCACCCGATATCGGGAACCCCAGCGTCTCAACTTGTACTGACTTACTGATTCGTGTGTGTCGTGTCGTTCTCGTAACTCTACCTAACATAGTAAAGACTCAAAAACAGGTTCACAACGAAGAGTGTTTTATATACCAACTCTAAGAAAAAATTTTAGTAATTTTATCCCGTATTTTATTTAAAAATACTCTTCTCCTTTTCATTTATTACATTTCCAAAATTCATATCTCGTGACTTACATACATTTAATTACATGTAAACAGTCCTGTTTACTTTATTATATTATTTGATTAATATATTATATGATTATTATATTATCATTATAGACTTCAAAATAACTATATACTATAAGAAATCTATTAACTTTAACTATTAAAAATTAACTTAAGATAAACTATTGACTTCGTTCAAACCTGTAGACCTTCAAGAACTAAACGTATTACGACTTCGGATCGAACGTTCTAAAATTCGTACTGGAATGATCTTACCCTCTACTCACACTGACAGACTACCAATTGTGTAAGAAACTATGATGAGAAAAAACTTAACTCTACTCCTAACTGGAAAAGGTCAGGACACCATTTCCTTCTGCTTGATTCTAGTTTAACGGTTGTCAGCGACCTAATATCTCTTTCGTCCCCTTAAAGTCTTTTTTTTGAAGATGGAGACAAAGTAACTACTGTAATTCCGGTAACTGAGACACGTAGTACTGTTTGACGTCTTTCGAGAATCTCTCTATCCTTATGGTCTGGTAGAATGGACAGAGAACTCTTTGGACATCTTCGTTGTCAATCTTGGGACACACCTTGTTAACTAAACAAGTTCTAACTCTTTCTTCATACTGTCACGACGAACGACAGTGGGACAAACAAACACTCTTTACTGTCTGACCTACTCAATGTTCTACATTAGTTCTATCCACTTTCTTTGTAGTTGTCGGAACGTACACACCTACTATGATGAGATTACCGTCTCTCGTTTCTCTTTCATTTCTTGGAGAACTACTCTCACTTCCTCCTCTGACTTTCCCGGACGAATTCTAATCAATCAATCAATTTAGTGAGTCAGAACAGGATGAGAAACACTGGGGTACCTGTCATCGGATGGTCCGAGGATTCAGGTACCTTAAAAGGTCCGTTCCGATAACCTCACCCAACGGTAAAGAAGGAGGTCCCCTAGAAGGACTGACTCCCTAGCTTGGGCCCAGAGGGTGTGACGTCCGACTAAGAAATGGTAGACTCGGTGGTCCCTTCGGGTATCGAATTCTAATTTATAATTTTTTGGGGTTCTAATACCGTGAGTCGGACTAATGACGTACCTTTTATCTTTCCCGTTCCTACCTTCGACACTGTCTAAAGGAGAAGAACCCGACATTATAGTGACGTCTACCATTGACGTCGCTACTTTAGTCTTCTGTTAACGAAGAAGAGTCCTTTCACTACTGTTTGGATCTGTCACACAACTTTACATCTTTGTAATAAGACGACTGTTTCCAGACATTTCAGTTCCGATACCAGAAGGGTAACCAGTATATACCAACACTCGGGACCCGGTATTTCGTCCGTCTTGTGGTTTCTTAACTACGGAAACTTGACACCACGACCTTTTCTGAGAACTTTCAGGGAACCTGTCGTTCCTCTAGTTTGGTCAGTTAGAATTCCCTCTAGTTGGGACTTATAAGTTACCTTCTTGAATACGACTTCGACTTCGAGGTCAGAAAACCAGTAGACTACACGTGTCTTTTGAATTACTTTTTCAGGGACTACGACCCTTTTTGACTCCTATCTTCCTCTTCACCCGTAGTCTCCTACTCTACGGGTCTGGCGTAGTGACTACGTTACTTGTACTTGAACCCGTTTAAGACCCTCTACCACTTCCTGTCCCTCCGGACCGTACTCCGTCAGCTACCCCAACGTTTCTAAACCTGTACTGACCCTCTGACTTGTTGTTGTTCTATTAACTTTGCTGTTATTTACTCAAGAAAAAGACCACAATACCATCTTCATAACAACGAACTCTCGTTCTTCTTCCTATTACGGTAACTGAATTTTCAATGTCTGTGTATATCTCTTGTTTGAACACCAACGGTTCCTCCTCCCACAACCCTTCCTTACCTGACCCTCACACCCAAATCGTCTACGTCAAATAATGTATATCTTACCTACCTTTTGTTCCAACAGGATATATCGTGTCCCTTGATATAAGTAACAGGACCCTATTTGGTATCACCTTTTCTTATAAATTTTTTCATAGATAGATAGATAGATATATGTGTGTGTGTGCATATGTATATTGACTCATTGAAACAACGTGTCGTCTTTCATTGTGTTGTAACATTTAGTTGATATGAGGTTATATGATTTATTCATTTACCCTAGTTGTTTGTTTTCAATTATAGACAAGTGTACTTGTAGGTATCTAAATTATAATCTGTATATATAGAGGACTATATATTCTCTGAAATAAAAGTCAGATTCAAAATAATGATTAAACGTAGAGTGACCGAGTCAAAAGAGGTTTACATTTTATAGGACTCTTCCATAACTAAAATGAGTTTGACCTGTCCTATCACTGGTTGCCTCATACTTACTCTCGGTTTTACTACTCCGTTTTAGTCTGAAACCTCTAGGGACGGATAGGGAGAAGTCCATTATATCAAGATGAGTAGACCACCACCACTAGATCAGCGATTCAGTACAGGTTGAGAACGTTGTAGAACCTGACATCGGACGGTCCAAGGAGACAGGTACCCTAAAGGGTCCGTTCTTATGACCTCACCCAACGGTAAAGGAAGAGGTCCCCTAGAAGGGCTGGTCTTTAGTTTGGACCCAGAGGCCGTAACGTCCACCTAAGAAATGGCTGACTCGAAGTTCCCTTCAGGGAATAGAAGACATCAAAGTGTTTCTAAATGACATGTTTATGTCAAGTTTGCTACTTTTATATTTCTATGAAGACCGAGATTAGAGGACACTAATCTTTTAGGATATATTTCGAGACCACACCTTTTAACTTTTAGGTGTGTACTCGAAGTGTTTCTGTTTACATCACTATTATAATGAAAGTTGGCTTTCTTTTATTCTCATCAAAGACACTAAATAAGGTGTCATACAACCTCCGGATAAGTGTGTCTACTATAGTACGTATAGAGAGTTCACGATATAAAAATGTGACTCCTACGATCCCTTCTTGATTGGTCCTTTTCTGACCTTATAAAACGTCCATTTCGTAAACTCTCTCCGTTTGTCTTTACCTTTATAGTCACTCCTTTTGTCCTCAGTCGTTTATAATTCAGATGACGTCCCTTAAGACCTTTTTCGTCCGCCCAAATTCAGTCACTTTAGGTCTCAGATCCTACTGTCCCGGTCACTGGAGAAAGTGTTCTTCGAGAGATCGTACTTTAGATAAACGTCGTCGACACTAGAGACTCGCCACCCCTTTTACCATCTTCACTTTGAAGTAACCATTTATACGAACGAGGAAATGTGACTGTAGGAACCGGACTAAGATTACTACTATGTTGACTTTATCGTCGATTAAAGATTCCACTAAAGAAAGTCGTTTTTAATGAACTTTTTAATTTCGTAAACTGTCCGTGGTGTCTTTAGTAATTTTTGTCCATACTACTTAGATCTCACTGTGAGTAGGAGTGTTACCTCGTACTACTTGTTCCGTCCATTTATGACTTTGACGTTTAACAAGTGTAAGAAACCCAAATTGAACTTACACTCATAAAATACATCCACCTTTACCACTGGCTGAGGTTATTAGAACGGTTCTTTTAGAGTACTCACCATACTTTTCCATCCCACAGGTTATACATTGACCCTTTCTCGTATCCCGCTAATGATAATTATTATCGAGGTCTATCTTACTTCGTCGACCCGGTTTCACCTTGTGTGTGAGTCAACACCTACAAAAACCACCAGTTTCATTTCACACTACGACAATTCTTGTTATAACATATCCTTGGACCGTACAATCCAGGTACTTGGTTCCATTTAACTTGTACTAGCTGGTCCTCTACCGTTCTCACTTGTAGTTGTAGAGTCCTTCACCGTTGGATTTTACCTACCTTTACCCACTTAAATTAAATTTACTGGTAATATAGATGATGACACCTGTTATTAGGGAATCTTCTTTACCTTATCGGGAGTGTCAGTTGTTTTCTCAAACTTTACGTCATGAACCCACGTCAGATTTTTACTGTCTTACTAGAGTCAAACAAAGGTTCTGTTTATTAAGTTGTACTGTCATTAGGTTTATATACCGTGTTGGTGACTACGGTTACTTCGACTTCGATTGGTCAAGATACTTCTGGACGTTGTGGAAGATTTCATTTCACTTTTTACAATCAGGGAGTCAACACAGCCAGAGAAACATTTGGGTACCTGACCCCGGACATTCCGAGGAGACAGGCACCTTAAGAGGTCCGTTCTTATGACCTCACCCGTCGGTAAGGAAAGAGGGTCATAAGAAGGGTCACGTCCCTAGTTTGGTCCCGGAGGGTGTTAAGTCCGTCTCAGAAATGACAAGAATCGGTGGTCCCTTCAGTTGTTGTAGAAGATCTTGACTGTGTTTTTTCATTACAGGAAAAGTAATATCCCCTAACCTTACGTTTCCATTTTTTAGTACTCTATCTCTATTATTTATTATCCTTTCAAACTGGAACCTCATGTTTCACTCCCTTTCGTTTCCGATTGTCTCAAGACAGTACTCTTGTACGTCCCATATCGTTTGTGGGAGAAGGTTGTTGAGTTCTTTACTAGATTTTTACCTGTAGTGGTCGACCTGTTATAGTTTTAATCTGACTAGTGTAAGAAACGTGGATTTCTACCTCTTTGAGATAGTTAAGTCAAGTCAAGTCATCGAGTCAGTAAGGCCTGAGAAACACTGGAGTTCCTTGTTAGTGTGATCCAGAGGGACTGGTAGTGGTTGAGGGTCTCGAATTGGTTTGAGTGTAGGTAACTCAGTCACTACGGTAGGGCAAGAGGACTGAAGTTAGAAAGGGTCGTAGTCCCAGAAAAGTTTACTCAGTTGAGAAGTGTACTCCATCGGTTTCATAACCTTAAAGTCGGAGTTGTAGTCAGGTAGGTTTCTTTTGAGTCCTGACTAGAGGAAATCCTACCTGACCGACCTAGAAAAACGTCCGGTTCCTTGACAGTTCTCAGAAGAGGTTGTGGTGTCAAGTTTTCGTAGTTAAGAAGTCACGAGTCGAAAGAAATATCAGGTTGAGAGTGTAAGCATGTACTGATGACCTTTTTGGAATCGGAACTGATCTGTCTGCAAAACAACCGTTCCGTTACAGAGACGAAAAATTATACGACAGATCCAACCAGTATTGAAAGGAGGGTTTCTCATTCACAGAAAATTAAAGTACCGACGTTAGTGGTAGACGTCACTAAAACCTCGGGGGTTTTTATTACAGACTGTGACAAAGGTGACAAAGAGGTAGATAAAGGGTACTTCACTACCCTGGCCTACGGTACTAGAAGCAAAAGACTTACAACTCGAAATTCGGTTGAAAAAGTGAGAGGAGAAAGTGAAAGTAGTTCTCCGAAAAATCAAGAAGAAGTGAAAGAAGGTATTCCCACCACAGTAGACGTATAGACTCCAATAACTATAAAGAGGGCCGTTAGAACTAAGGTCGAACACGAAGAAGGTCAGGTCGCAAAGAGTACTACATGAGACGTATATTCAATTTATTCGTCCCACTGTTATACTCCGGAACTACATGAGGAAAGGGATAAACCTTGGTCAGAAAACAAGGTACAGGTCAAGATTGACGACGAAGGACTGGACGTATGTCTAAAGAGTTCTCCGTCCAATCCACCAGACCATAAGGGTAGAGAAAGTTTTAAAAGGTGGTAAATAACACTAGGTGTGTCAGTTTCCGAAGCCGTATCAGTTATTTCGTCTTTATCTACAAAAAGACCTTGAGAGAACGAAAAAGGTACTAGGTCGTCTACAACCGGTAAACTAGAGACCAAGGACACGGAAAAGATTTTGATCGAACTTGTAGACCTTCAAGTGTCAAGTACATAACGATTTCGGGCCGAACCTCTTAAAACTCCTAATGAAGTGATCGTACACTCTACTCATCTTAACACACCATCAAACTCGTAAGAAACCGTAACGGAAAGAAACCCTAACCTTACTTTTGACTGGAAAAGGTCAGGACACCGGTGACGACTCAAAAGGTTTAAACGACCGTATAACTCACGTCGTGAAAGTGTCGTAGTAGAAAGTCCTAAACTTTATCGAGTTGACCTTAAGGTAGAGGGGGTGATCGAAACAAGTATCACTACGAAAGGTTCCGGGTGAACTGAAGTGTAAGGTCCTACAGACCGAGATCTAATCACTAGTGTGGTAGTGTCAATAGACCCACCACTTCTAGAAAAAGCATGTCAAGAAGACACATAAGAACGGTGGAGAAGAATTATAGAAGACGAAGACAATCCAGGTCTGGTAAAGACAGAAAATAGCTCGGGTAGAAACGTACTTTATAAGGGAACCATAGAGATTAAAAGAACTTCTCTAGAGATCAGAAAGGGTAAGACAAGAAAAGGAGATAAAGAAACGTAACTAGTGACTTCTTCCGAAAGAATAGAGAAGAACGAGAAGAGACCTTGAGACGTAAGTCTACGCATATAGAAAGGAAAAGAGGAAACGAAAAGTGGAGAGAAGAAAAGTGTCGATAAACATTCCGGAGGAGTCTGTAGGTAAAACGAAAAAACGTAAAGAAAAGGTACCCCTACCAGAACTAGGGACAGAGGACATGTTACAGTACTTGGAGTAAGGTATCAAGTAGTCCGTGAGATAGATAGTCTACATCCGGGAATTTAAATAAAGAGTGAAGGTGACGTATTAGTATTCCCTAAACTAAATCCAGTATGGACTTACCAGATCGTCAAAAGGGATGAAAGAAGTTAAACTCAGACTTAAACCATTATTCCTCAAGTACTAGACTCGGTATCAGTCGAGGACCAGAACAAAAACAGCTGACATATCTCAAAGTGTTAGAAACCGACGTTTCTTATATTAGTTAGACAAAAGCCACAACTGGTAGACCACTACAGGTACACATCTCAGAAGAGAACACAACAACCTTCTCCCACAAACGATACTGGTCACGTAAAACAACCGTTTTGAGATAATCAGAAACGAGACGAAGTAAGACGTAAGGTTCCGGTTTAAACGGACAATGAGGTCCACAAAGAACTGAAGGATGAAAACGTAAGGTCAGGGGATAGTACTTTTCCTGTAGTAAAAACCCACAATCAAGATTTTCCAGAACGTCCAGAAGTATCTTGGTAAGTTGAAGTCGAAGAAGTCACAATGACCAACCCCGTATCTGAACCTATTGACACTATAACTTACCAAACGGAACCTCTGCTTGTCTCTAGTAAGACAGCAAAAACTCCGACGTAGGTTCATGACGTAAAGCCTGAGAAAACAACTGGTACTAACGATGAGGTAAAGAAGACTCCCTAAGGACGGATGTCATCATCTATATTACCAGTAGACTGAATTTAAGTGGGTAAGGTCAGGTAAAATCAAACGACTAAGGATCTTGCAACTACAAGTGAGAACGGTAGAGAAAAGACTGGTGAAGGTTAAACGGAACTAAGTCCCTGGACTGTAAGGTCCAAGGATACGTTATAACGAGAAATGTCGTAACCTGGAACGAAGATAGTGGTCAGTGTAGGTGTCGACCCATGACAAAAACGAAACCGAAGTAGGGAAGTAAGAAAGACCTCAATAAAGAGGTGACTAGAGGTCATCGTATAACCCGTGGATGACTGGACCCACAAGGAGAAAGTCATAGGATAGTAAAACGGAAAAGTATGACAAGTACCCCAAGAGTTCCGTTCTTATGACTTCACCAAACGATAAGGGAAGAGGTCACCTGGTGTAAGACAGTCTGGAGAGGTGGTACTGGGCGGGCAGAACTCAACGGGGTTCCGTACCGAACCAAAGTAACTCAATCTGTTCCGACACAAGGATCACACTAATCTAACTGATCAAAAGACACTCATACCAAAGTCACACAGACGGGAGACTACGGGAGAACGTTGTGGATGGTAGAATGAACCTAAAGAGAATGGAACCCACACCCCATAGAGAAGTGCCGACGAGGTCGTTTCGTGTCGGTGACGAGGAAAGGAACCTGCTCCCCATAGAATGGCGATGGGAAGGACTGGAAGTTACATCCTATCGAGGAGATCCGGGAGGATGTGGACACGTCGGTGACGAGGAGTCCAACGATGAGGGGCGGCGACGGGAACCGGAACCCGTGGTGGGGACCGGAGGATGTACCCCACCGAGGAGGGCCGGTAGTGACTGGAGTCTACACCCCATCGAGGGGAACCGGTGGAGGGGACCGGAACCTGCACCCCATCGAGGAGAACCAGCGACGAGGACTGGAGCCTGAACCCATCGAGGAGAGCCGGTAAGGACGCGGCAGTGTCGGACCGTGAGAGCCGTCGACGGGGACTGGAACCGGCACCCAATTGAGGAGAACCGGATCGAATCGTACGGTTCAGCGTCGGAAGGTGCGAATCTGTTAAGTCCATACTAGATTTAGTTTTGGGAATACTAATATGTCACCCTTCACTGTTTATCTAAGTTCCCTAATCTAGACTATCGGTCTCATGGACTCATTGATACCTGTCTCCAAACACTGTAACATGTCCTCCGTCCTTAGTTTTGGTAGAAGTTCTTTTTCTTTACTTTTTTCCATTTTACCAACAGACTCCTCCGGAATGTTTATCGACTCTTTTCTCCTCTTCGATTTTCGTTTTCTGCTTTCCTTTCTATATGGGTAAACTTATGTGTCAAAGTTTCTTATCGTTCCTCTCTATTCTTTCGGAAGGTATCACTAGTTACGTTTCTTTATCACCTTTTATTATCTTACCTTCTTTGCCATATGTACGTCGTTTTTGTTCTGGACCTTTACTGACACCGGGTCTTGTGACCGAGCAATGACGTTTTAAGAACGAATTTAACTTCTTTCGTCCCTTTTGGTGATCCGATAAGTCTATACTCGATTTAGCTTAGGGAACATTAATATGCAACCTCCACTACCTATCTAAGTTCCATAATCTAGACCATGTGTCTTATAGACTTCTTGGGACCTGTCTCCAAACATTACGACATTGGTTTTGGTAGGGTTTCTTTTTCTTTATGTTATACCGTTCCATCAAAAGACTCCTCCGAAATGTTCATCGACTCCTTTCTTTTCTTCGTTTTTCGTTATCTCTTTCTTTTCTTATACGGGTTTAATTACGTCTCAAGGCCTTCATCGATCCTCTCTACTCTTTCGGAAGAATTTACTTGTTACGTCTCTTCATATCCCTTTGTTGTCTTTCCCTTTCTGATTTCTAGAATAGCCCTTTTAACCTCTATAGTTCACTTGTAAAGTACGTTCTTACACGTCCTATCTCCTGTCTTTACTTTTCTGGATTCTCTTCGTCTTCTCCAATTCTTCTCCATTCTTATGTGCCTTCTTGATATGTTTTTTCCAGAATTACTTGACCTATTGGTGTCACAGTACCAGTGAGTGGATCTCGTCCTGCAGGACCTCACACTAAAGTTCAACCGAAATCCTTAGTAAAGATGTTTATTTCGACTGTCTTAAGATCGACTCGATAAAGTTTAGAATTCTGTACTACTACAATTTACTACTTAAGTTATATTGTCGTTTAAACCTTTTAAGTCGTCACCAGTGTCCTGACCTTTTCCAGTCAAAAGGAACGTTAGGGTTTCTTCCCAAGTTTACGGTTTCTTATAAGTTTAACCCCGATTTTATTCGTAAGTAAAGTGTACGATCATTCCAATACGAGTTTTAAGAAGTTCGATCCGAAGTAGTCATATACTTGGTTCTTGAAGAACTTCGACCTAAATCTTTTCCGTCTCCTTCTTCTTCAGTTTAACGGTTGTAAGTAACCTAGTACCTCATTCGTTCCCTTAATGTCTTTTTGTAGATGAAGACGAAGTGACTGATACGATTTCGGACACTGACTCACCTAGTGCTGTTTGACACCTTTTATGAATTTTGCTATCCGCAGGGTCTTGTGGAATGGACAGGGGACTCTTTGGACATACACCCAGTTCTTCGTTGTCACTTTTGGTTTATACCTTGTTATCAGAACAAGTTTTAACCCTTTCCGGCATACAACAATGATACGAATAAAGTGAATCTATGTCTCATATAGTACGTTTTACGATCCGAACTACTTAGTCTTGGACCTTAGTTTTAACTCCTGTCTTTATAGTTGTTAGAGTCTATACGTCTAGTATGGTGAGATTACTGTCTCTCACTTCTCCTTCTCAGATAACTACTCCCACTTTCTCTTCTCACTTTTTCTACAGAACTTTGAGTCGTAATTTTTTGATTCCAGTACCGTAGGTCAGGGTAGTAAAGTACCATTTATCTTCCTCCTTTTCACCTTCGATACTGTCTAAAATAAAAGAACCTGAGGGAACTCGAGGTTTTAGTGACGTCTGACACTGACGTGGGTCCTTTAATTTTCTACGAATGAGAACCTTCCTTTCGATACTCTTTGGATCTGTCACATAATTTTTCGTCCCTGTAGTGAAACGGTTGTTTCCAGACATGTCAGTTTCGAGACCAAAAAGGTCATCAGTACATTCCTACACTCTCAACCTCATATTTCTTCCGACTCACACTTCTTAACTACGAAAGTTTGACACCACGAATTCTTCTGAGAACCCTCCGGAACCTGTCGTTCCTCTAGTTTCGTCAGTTGGCATTTCCTTTAGTTGGGACTTTTAAGTAACCTTCGACTTCGAGGGGCTATGAAACCGGTGGACTACGTTTCTCGACTGAGTAACCTTTTCTGACACTAGGACCCCTTTTAAATCCCGTCGCCCTCTTCTCCTACTGTCTCCTACTCCACCAACCCATCTTAGCCGTTGAGTTACCTGTACTCAAACTCGTTTGAGGTCCTCTGGCACTTTCTGTTTCCTCGGACCTTAAGACGTCAGGTACCCAAACGTGTCTCAGACGGCACTAATCACTGACTTCTTGTTGCTGTAAAGTACGTGAATTTCCTTTCTTTTCCTAAAGATATTATAAGGTCTACTCGTAATATATTCACACTCTTTGCAAGGATCATTTAAAGATCTTAAAACAAGACAAGTAATAAGTTGTATTAATTCATGGAGACCGTATTGTTAGAAACCTATTCCTTCTTTTACCACTTTTTTGTCGGATAGACCGGAGTATGTTCTCTCATATTTCTTATATATTTTTCTTTTACTTACCTTACATTATACTGTTTGCGGTGTGTGTGTTTTTAGTTGTTTTACGACACAATAGTATTTGCCCAGTAGGGAAAAGACTATAAGTAGACTGTAGCGAATTTCCAAAATACCCAGTCTCCTGAAACTGACGAGTATAAGTTTATACCTGTTCTATAGTTGACCGGTGAGGTTTCACTTTTTAGTTAACCCGTATTTATTTACGGAACGGTTAGGAACACGAGTTACCGTTTGAGATACGATACAACCTTCTTGCGGTTGAACTCTAAAATTTTATTGTCGTACATCACACCATCCCCTAAACGGGAGAACAATTTCGTCGTAACAGATTAAACTATAACCTTAAGTAATAAATTTTTATTAATGTAACTCTTATCTAACTAAAGTCATATTTGATCTTTAACGAAATAAATTATACTTTCTATAAGGTATAAAACAAAAAAAAAAAGAAAAACTCACTATCCAACTTAAAAGTAACTAGTAAGAGAAAATTTTCTACGGATTTCTGTAGAAAGAATTTTAATTATAAAATAGTCATCTTTATTTAGACAAACAATATATTTTTTTAGTGTCTTTACAAAGGTCTTTTAATTTCCATGTCTGAAAGTTAAAGAAATTAAGTATCCGGTCTACAGTAAAAATAACTGTCTTAACCTTTTCAAATTACCTGATGTGGAACGGTTAATCTTTTTGATGACTCAAGGTCACGAGACTAAAGACAAGAGATCACGAAAAGGTCTCGTATCGTTACTTCAAATACTATATATACCCCACTCTAGATTTAGTTTGTCACTGTGTAGGGAGACTCGACTAGTACTGACAAAAGATTAGGGTTATCACAATACCGTTATTCCTCTGAATTTTCCTCTAGTCAAATCAGTCAAGTCAAGTCAACGAGTCAGCACAGGTTGAGAAACGTTAGGGTACTTAGTGTCGTACGGTCCGGAGGGACAGGTAGTGGTTGAGGGACTCAAGTGAGTTTGAGTACAGGTAGCTCAATCACTACGGTAGGTCGGTGGAGTAGGAGACGGTAGGGGAAGAGGAGGACGGGGGTTAGGGAGGGTCGTAATCTCAGAAAAGGTTACTCAGTCGAGAAGAGTAGTCCACCGGTTTCATAACCTCAAAGTCGAAATCGTAGTCAGGAAGGTTACTTATGGATCCTCACTAGAGGAAATCCTAACTGACCCTCTAGTCGCTACGAGTTTTACCTGGTGTCTAAAGTTCAGACCGTACCGATGTGGAAAGAACCTACAATGATTTGAAGTAACGAAAGGATGGAAGGAAAGGAGTCACTGTCATGTGTGTGTGTGTGTGTGTGTGTGTGTGTGTGTGTGTGTGGTCACACTGATAGAGGATAAACCTCTATCCCTGATAATTCTCTATCAGTTCGAATACACTACAGTATTCCACTCCGGAAATAGGTCATCCCGGTCAAGGGAACATACCTTTCCTTCTCTGTGAGACTGTAGAGAGAAGGAGAAGGGTGACAGTTAGTACTTGTCCACCTTTCAGTACAATTCCTGTATCGTTCTTCCACCGGTCGGTGTTCTGTACTTCCCCATAGTGGTCTTTGACTGGGACTATCGTGGAAAAACAACACTTGGTACTTGGAGATTTTGACTCTTTTATTTAAAGACAAATTCGGGGATTTACATACCATAAACCAATACTGTGGAACTTACCTGTATGTCTAGATAGAAATAGAAGAGATTGAGATGAAGACTGAAGGATCTACCGAGTCACCATTTCTTAGACGGACGGTTCGGTCTCTACAACCAACCTAGATACCCAGTCCTTCTAAGGGACCTCTTCCTTTACCGTTGGGTGAGGTCATAAGAACGGACCCTTTAGGGTATCTGTGTCCTCTGACTGTCCGATGTCAGGTATCCCAGAGTTTCTCAACATGTACTGAATCACTGATTTGTTGTTGTCGAGATGAAGATAGACATATACTTTACTATGGACGTATAGGAAGAAAAGAACTAGGAGAGTCCTCTCAACTCCATTGAAAATAAATCAAAGAGTATGACACTGAACAAATTTCTACTGTTACCTATTTAATAATCGAATGATTAAAGGGATAAACATTGTGTAA
>SJYO01033308.1:0-20000 GCA_006410555.1 Capra ibex
TCACTTTCCACGTTGTCTAATTTTGGGACATCAATCGTGACTGATATAACCTTCCCCGGATATCTGATGTCTTCTTTATATTCGACCTTGTTCCTTGATAGACTTTGACTTGACTGGGGTGTGACGGGAGTTGTCAAGGTCTCTTTAAGGATCTATATAAACTAATAATTGAAATTTAAAAAAAATTAATAATGAGGAAATTAAAAGTTAAAATATTGGATGATAATGGAACGTTTTTTCCTGGAATAAAAATTTCGTTTAAATTATTTATATATAAAAAATAATAAAAACACTAAAACAGAACAAAAAATTATAACGTAAAAACTCTCTGATTGGAGATGACATTTTAAAATTAGAAACGTAAAATAATAAACAATAGTTAAAACATGGAAATTCTTAGGTTAGAAGTCATGGGTAAAAATGAATCCTCACACTAATAACCGAACTAACGAGAGTGGGGTGAAACTGAGAGGAAAAAGAGGGGGTCCCGTGGAGATAGAAGAGGGAGGGGGAAGAGAACAGATGGGTTGAGTCATTTAGAGAAACCCACAAGGTCCGACGTCTCTTGTGAATCTCTTGACTAATGACCGATCTAGAAAGAGAGAGGAAAACGGAAGGGGAAAAGAGGAGGACCAGTGGAGATAGAGGAAGGAGGGAGAAGAGAAGGGATACATTGAGGCACTTTGAGAGACTCATAATGTCTAACGTCTCTCGTGTATCCCTTAACTAATGACCGATCTAACGAGAGAGGGAAAAACTATGGGGGAGAAGAGGAGGACCAGTGGAGATAGAGAGAGGAGGGAGAAGAGAAGAGGTACATTGAGACGCTTGGAGCGACCCACAGGGAGTGACACCTCTTAGAAAAGTGGTAATGAGATCTACAAAATAGTAGACACGGCATACCTACCTCTTCAGAACTCCGATGACATTCTTATTCTGACTTTCGGTCTTCGTTCTCCGAATTTAGGTTTTGAACTCTTGTGGTCTTTTGAGGACTGAGGTTCCTTGTACTTAACTGTTCTTGAGTACGTTTTCGGAGGTATGGTTCTCACTTTGGTTCGAAGTGGGTTCTCGGTTGTTCAAAGTCTCGTTCTGTATGGTCCGATTGAGAGGTTGTTACATTCTTGTATTGGGACTCGTAATTTTATGTTCACCGGTTTTCAGTGTGGTTTGGATATCTGTACAGTTTTGGGTAATGACCTGTGAAGTAACGTGAGGTCTCTCTTCTCTAGGTCGAGGTGAGTGGTCTTGTGGATGTGTTCGAAGGGATTTGTCCTTTAGAACCGTTCGGGAGTAGGTTGGAGTGGGTGTACCTCCTTGGAGGTGTTATTTCTCTTTGGTGTTTGAAGGTCGGATGTCTTTCCGGTGGGGTTTGGCTCGTTAGATTTTTTCTACCTTTCCGTTTCTTTATAAGTGGTCCATTTCTTTGTATTATTTAAGGGTTGTTTGGTTTGTTTTCTCCTCCTTTATCCCTGAGATGGTCTTTTTTATCAAGTCTTATTACTATCATTTTTACTAGGTTTTAGAACTTTTGTTTTACCTCAATGTCTATTTATCAGACCTCTGTTCCTGACTCTTCTACATTCTTTGTAAATTGCTCCTGGTTCTTCTTTATGTTTCTCAGTTAGCTATTACTTATACTTTATTGACTCTATTTTTTGTGAGACCTCCCTTGTTTGTCATCTTATTGACTCCGTCTTCTATCCTATTCACTCCACCTTCTATCTCACCACCTTTTTATACTTCGTCTCTCCTAATTTATTAATTTCCTTTACTCCTGTTGAAGTCTCCAGACATCCTGTTACAGTTTACGGAGTTGTAAGCTTAGTATCCTCAGGGTCTTCTTCTTCTGTTTTTCTTTCCGGTACTCTTTTATGAACTCAACTATTATCACCTTTTGAAGGGATTTTACCCCTTCCTTTATCGGTGGGTTCAGGTTCTATGGGTCTCTCAGGGTTTGTCCTATTTGGGTTCCTTTTTGTGGGGTTCTATGTTTAATTGTTTCCAGTTTGTGTTTCTTCTTTATAATTTCGTGGTTCCCCTTTTTTTTTTTATTGTGTGTTTCCCTAAGAGTATTCCTTTTGTCGACTAAAAAGTCATCTTTGAGAAGTCCGGTCTTCCCTTACCGTCCTGTATGAATTTTACCACTTTCTCTTTTTGGATGTTGGGTCTAATGTCATGGATCGTTCCTAGAGAAAGTTTAGACTTCCTCTTTAGTTTTCGAAATATCTGTTCGTTCTCGACTCTCTTAAGTCGTGGTGGTTTGGTCGAGAAGTTGTTTACGACTTCATAAAAGAGATCTATTCGTTTTGTCTTTTCCAAATATTTGTACTTGGGTTTTATTGTTTCATTTATCGTTGTCCTAGTATGAATGGTTAATGGAATTCACATTACCCAACTTACGGGGTAAGTTTTCTGTTTCTGACCGACTTTTCTATGTTTTTTGTTCTGGGGATATATACGACAGATATTCTCTGGGTGGAGTTTTGTTCCCTGTGTATGTCTGACTTTCACTTCCCGACGTTTTTCTATAAAGTACGTTTATCTCTGGTTTTCTTTCGTCCTCATCGTGATGAGTCTATTTTATCTGAAACTTTATTTCCGGTACTTTTCTCAGTTTCTTCCTGTGATGTATTACTAGTTTCCTAGTTAGGTTCTTCTTCTATATTGTTAATATTTGTATATACGTGGGTTGTATCCTCGAGACGTTGTACATTCCGTTTTCGATTCTTTATACTTACCCTTTTACTGGTTATCGTGTTATTATCACCCTCTGAAATTATGGAGTGAGCGTGCATACCTATCTAGTTGATTTGTCTTTTAATCGTTCCTTTGTGTTTGAAATCAACTATGTTACCTGGTCAATCTGTATTAACTATAGATATCCTGCAAAGTGGGGTTTTGTTATTTAAAGTGTAAGAAAGAGTTCACGTGTACTTTAGAAGAGGTCCTATCTAGTGTAGGACCCGGTATTTAGATCGGAACCATTTAATTTTTGTAACTTTAGTAAAGTTGGTATAAAAGACTAATGTTACGTCATTCTAATCTACAGTTGATACGCCCTTTTTTTTTTTGATCATTTTTATGTTTGTATACCTCCGATTTGTCGTGTGCAGACTTATTGGTCGTGTAGTGTCTTCTTTGGTTTTTTCTTTAGTTTTATAAGTATTTTTGCTTACTTTTACTTTTGTGTGGTTGGGGTTTAGATACCCTAAGTCATTTTCGTCCTGATTCCCATTCCAAATATCGTTATGTTCGAATGGAATTCCTTGTTCTCTTTTTAGTCCATTTATTCGATTGAGATGTGGATATCGTTGATCTTTTCCTTCTTTACTTCTTGGGGTACCAATCATCTTCCTTTTTTTAGTATTTTTAATCCCGTCTTTATTTACTTTTTCTTTGTTTCCTCCGGTATCGTTTTTTAGTTGTTTCGATTTTCGACCAACAAACTCCTCTATTTATTTTAACTGTTTGGTAATCGGTCTGAGTAATTCTTTGTTTCCCTCTTCTTAGTTTAGTTGTTTTAATCTTCACTTTTACCTCTTTATGGCTGTTGTGTCTTTATGTTTCCTAGTATTCTCTGATGATAGTCGTTAATATACGGTCATTTTACCTGTTGAACCTTCTTTACCTACTTAAGAATCTTTTCATATTGAAGGGTTTTAATTTGCTCCCTCTTTATCTTTTAGAATTGTCTACGTAATTGTCGTACCTTTAGTCTTGTCTGTCGATTGTTTGTGTACTTTTCTACGAGTTGTAGTGAGTAATAGTCTCTTTACGTTTAGTTTTAGTGTTACTCCATGGTAAAGTGCGGTGAGTCTTACCGACGATAGGTTTTCAGATGTTCGTTATTTACGACCTCTCCCACACCTCTTTTCCCTTGGGAGAATGTGACTACCACCCTTACGTTTGATCATCTCGGTGATACCTCTTGTCACACCTCTAAGGAATTTTTTGACCTTTATCTTGACGGAATACTGGGTCGTTGGGGTGATGACCCGTATGTGTGGCTCCTTTGGTCTTAACTTTCTCTGTGTACATGGGGTTACAAGTAATGTCGTGACAAATATTATCGGTCCTGTACCTTCGTTGGATCTACAGGAAGTCGTCTACTTACCTGTTCTTTCGATACCATGTATATGTGTTACCTCATAATGAGTCGGTAATTTTGCTTATGTAAACTTAGTCAAGATTACTCCACCTACTTTGACCTCGGCTAATATGGCTCACTTCATTCGGTCTTTCTTTTTGTGGTTATGTCATATGATTACGTATATATACCTTAAATCTTTCTACCATTGCTATTGGGACATACACTATGTCGTTTTCTCTGTGTCTACATATCTTGTCAGAAAACCTGAGACACCCTCTCCCTGTCCCACCCTACTAAACCCTCTTACCGTGACTTTGTACATATTATAGTATATTCTTTGCGTAACGGTCAGATTCAAGCTACGTCCTATGTCCTACGAACCTCGACCACGTGACCCTACAGGGTCTCCCTACCATACCCCTCCCTCCATCCTCCCTCCCAAGTTCTAAATCTTGTGTACATGTGGGCACCACCTAAGTACAACTTCATACCGTTTTGATTATGTTATAACATTTCATTTATATTTATTTATTTAATTATTATTATTATTTTAGAAGGTT
The DNA here is from genome assembly GCA_006410555.1 of Capra ibex. NCBI lineage: Eukaryota > Metazoa > Chordata > Mammalia > Artiodactyla > Bovidae > Capra > Capra ibex. The sequence continues at coordinate 4,654 of SJYO01033308.1, forward strand.
CTTTGTTTTCCCGTCCTGGTCTGCTGAAGTGTAGACTTAAGATGGTTTTTAACTCTCTGCTCGATTGAGGTTAGGATGAGTTTGAGAAGGTCTTTTAACGTCTTCTTCCATTTGAAGGTTTGAGTAAGATACTCCGGTGGTAGTGGCATTATGGTTTAGGTCTGTTTCTATGGTGTTTTTTTTCTTTTGATTTCCGGTTATAGTGACTACTTGTATCTACGTTTTCAGGAATTGTTTTAAGATCGTTTGTCTTAGGTTGTTGTATAAATTTTCTAGTATGTGGTACTGGTCCTACAGACCGCGTGGTTCTACAGACCGCGATCTAATCACTAGTGTAGTAGTACTAATAGACCCAGCACTTCTAGAAGAAATGTCTCAAGAAGGCACATAAGAACGGTTGAGAAGAATTATAGAAGACGAAGACAATCCAGGTCTGGTAAAGACAGGAAATAACTCGGGTAGAAACGTACTTTACAAGGGAACCATAGAGATTAAAAGAACTTCTCTAGAGATCAGAAAGGGTAAGACAACAAAAGGAGATAAAGAAAAGTAACTAGTGACTCCTTCCGAAAGAATAAAGAAGAACGATAAGAAACCTTGAGACGTAAGTCTACGAATATAGAAAGGAAAAGAGGAAACGAAAAGCGAAGAGAAGAAAAGTGTCGATAAACATTCCGGAGGGGTCTGTCGGTAAAACGAAAAAACGTAAAGAAAAGGTACCCCTACTAGAACTAGGGACAGAGGACATGTTACAGTGTTTGGAGTAAGGTAGCAAGTAGTCCGTGTTATAAATAGTCTAGATCTGGGAATTTAGATAAAGAGTGAAGGTGACATATTAGTATTCCCTAAACTAAATCCAGTATGTACCTACCAGATCGCCAAAAGGGATGAAAGAAGTTAAATTCGGACTTAAACCGTTATTCCTCTAGTACTAGACTCGTTGTCAGTCGAGGGCCAGAACAAAAACAACTGACGTATCTCGAAGAGGTAGAAACCGACGTTTCTTATATTAGTTAGACTAAAGCCACAACTGGTAGACCACTACAGGAACACCTCTCAGAAGAGAACACAACAATCTTCTCCCACAAACGATACTGGTCAGGTAAAAGAACCGTTTTGAGATAATCAGAAACGGGACGAAGTAAGGTATAAGATTCCGGTTTAAACGGAAAATGAGGTCCACAAAGAGCTGAAGGATGAAAACGTAAGGTCAGGGGATATTATTTTTCCTGTAGAAAACCCCCACAATCAAGATTTTCCAGAACATCCAGAAGTAATTTTGGTAAGTTGATGTCAAAGCAATCGTAATGACCAACCCCGTATCTGAACCTATTGACACTATAACTTACCAAACGGAACCTCTGATTGTCTCTAGTAAGACAGCAAAAACTCTAACGTAGGTTCATGACGTAAAGCCTGAGAAAACAACTGGTACTACAGATGAGGTAAAGAAGACCCCCTAGGGACGGGCGTCATTATCTACATTACCAGTAGACTCAATTTAAGTGGGTAAGGTCAGGTAAAATCAAGTGACTAAGGATCTTACAGCTACAAGTGGGAACGGTAGAGAACAAACTGGTGAAGGTTAAACGTAACTAAGTACCTGGACTGTAAGGTCCAAGGATACGTTATAACGAGAAATGTCGTAGCCTAGAACGAAGATAGTGGTCAGTGTAGGTGTCGATCCATAACAAAAACGAAACCGAGGTAGGGAAGTAAGAAAGACCTCAATAAAGAGGTGACTAGAGGTCATCGTATAACCCATGGATTACTGGACCCCTCAAGAAAACCATAGGATAGTAAAACGGAAAAGTATGGGTCTATTAATACTACTACACTAGTGATTAGATCTCGGTCTGTAGAACCTTACACTTCAGTTCACCCGGAATCTTTCGTAGTGATACTTGTTTCGATCACCTCCACTACCTTAAGGTCACCTCGACAAAGTTTAGGACTTTCTACTACGACACTTTCACGACGTTGAGTTATACGGTCGTTTAAACCTTTTGAGTCGTCACCGGTTCCCTGACCTTTTCCAGTCAAAAGTAAGGTTAAGGTTTCTTTCCGTTACGGTTTCTTACGAGTTTGATGGTGTGTTAACGTGAGTAGAGTGTACGATCATTTCATTACGAGTTTTAAGGGGTTCCGTCTGAACTCATTATGTACTTGGCACTTGAGGGACTGCAAGTTCGACCAAAATCTTTTCCGTCTCCTTGGTCTCTAGTTTAACGGTTGTAGGCGACCTAGTACCTTTTTCGTTCTCTTATGGTCTTTTTGTAGATAAAGACGAGATAACTGATACGGTTGCGGAAACTGACACACCTGGTGTTATTTGTCACCTTTTAAAACTTTCTTTACCCTTATGGTCTGGTGGACTGGACGGAGAACTCTTTAGACATACGTCCAGTCCTTCGTTGCCAATCTTGACCTGTACCTTGTTGTCTGACCAAGGTTTATCCTTTTCCTCATGCAGTTCCGACATATAACAGTGGGACGAATAAATTGAATATACGTCTCATGTAGTACTCTTTGCGACCTGACCTTCTTTGTGTTCGACCTTAGTTCTAACGGCCCTCTTTATAGTTATTGGAGTCGATACGTCTACTGTGGTGGGAATACCGTCTTTCACTTCTCCTTGATTTTTCGGAGAACTACTTTCCCTTTCTCCTCTCACTTTTTCAACCGAATTTCGAGTTGTAAGTCTTTTGCTTCTAGTACCGTAGACCAGGGTAGTGAAGTACCCTTTATCTACCTCTTTGTCATCTTTGTTACAGTCTGAAGTAAAAAAAACCCGAGGTTTTAGTGACGTCTACCACTGACGTCGGTACTTTAATTTTCTGCCAATGAGGAACCTTCTTTTCAATACTAGTTGAATCTATTATATAAGTTTTCGTCTCTGTAATGCAACGACTGATTCCAGGCAGATCAGTTCCGACACCAAAAAGGACACCAGTACATACCTAGAATCTCAACCTGACACTTCTTCCGACTCGTGGCTTGTTAACTACGTAAACTTGACACCACAACCTCTTCTGAGAACTCTCAGGGGAGCTGACGTTCCTCTAGGTTGGTCAGGTAAGACTTCCTTAAGTTGGGACCCTAAAGAAACCTTCCTTACTACGATTTCGACTTCGAGGCCACGAAACCTGTGAAGTACGCTTCTAAACTGAGTAACCTTTTCTGAGACTACGACCCTCCCTAACCCCCGTCCTCCTCTTCCCCTGTTGGGTCCTACTCTACCGACCTACCGTAGTGCCTGAGCTACCTACACTCAGACTCACTCGAGACCCACTACCACTACCTGTCCCTCCGGACCGTACGACTCGAAGTACCCCAGCGTTTCTCAACCTGTGCTGACTCACTGAATTGACTTGACTTGACTTGTGGTACTGGTTCACCAGAAATAGGGTCACTACGTTCCTAAGAAGTTATAAAAGTTTAGTTAGTAACACTATGTGTTCTAATTGTTAAACTTTCTATTTTTGGTGTACTAATAGAGTTATCTACGTCTTTTTCGGAAACTACTTTAAGTTGTGTGTAAATACTATTTATTTTTGGGAGGTCTTTATTCCGTATCTTCCTTGTATTAAGTTGTATTATTTTCGGTATATACTATTTGGGTCTCGTCTGTGATAGGATTTACCACTTTATAACTTTCGTAAAGGGGATTTCAGTCCTTGTTCTGTTCCCACGAGTGAGAGTGGTGATGATAACTTGTATCAAAACTTTCAAAATCGGTGTCGTCAGTTTCGTCTTTTTCTTTATTTTCCTTAGGTCTCACCTTTTCTTCTTCATTTTGAGAGTAAAAGATACTAGGAGATGTATCTTTTGGGATTTCTGAGGTGGCCTTTAATGATCTCGATTAGTTGCTTATCTCATTTCAACATCCGATATTTTAATTAAGTGTCTTTAGGGAACGTAACGATATGTGATTGGTACTCTTTCGTCTTTCTCTTTAATTCCTTTGTCAGGGTAAGAAAATAAGTTTTCTTATTTTATGAATATTTATTTAGATGGATTTCTTTGTTGTCTGGATATCTATCTTTTGATATTTTGTGACTCCGTTTTTAGTTTCTCCTGTGTGTGTCTACCTCTTTATATGGTACAAATACCTAGTCTTCTCAGTCATATCACATTTACCAATGTAACAGGTTTTGTTAGATATCTAAGTTACGTTAGGGATAGTTCGATGGTTACCATAAAAAGTCTCTGGATCTTGTTTATTAAAGTGTTAAACATGCTTTATATCTTTTGGAGTTTATCGGTTTCGTTAGAACTCTTTCTTCTTACCTTGACCTCCTTAGTTGGACGAACTGAAATCTGATATGATGTTTCGATCTCAGTAGTTCTGTCATACCATGATCTTGTTTCTGTCTTTATATCTAGTTAGCTTTTTTTATCTTTCGGGTCTCTATTTAGGTGTGTGGATACCTGTGGAATAGAAACTGTTTCCTCCGTTCTTATATACTACCTCTTTTCTGTTAGAGAAATTGTTCACCGCGACGCATTTGACCAGTTAGTGAACGTTTTCTCACTTTGATCTTGTGAAAGATTGTGGTATGTGTTTTTATTTGAGACTTACCTAATTTCTAGATTTGTATTCTGGTCTTTGATATTTTGAGGATGTCCTTTTACATCCGTCTTGTGAGAGACTGTATGTAGTGTCGTCCTAGGAGATACTGGGTGGAGGGTCTCATTACCTTTATTTTCGTTTTTATTTGTTTACCCTGGATTAATTTGAATTTTCGAAAACGTGTTACTTCCTTTGATATTCGTTCCACTTTTCTATCGGAAGTCTTACCCTCATTTCTTATCGTTTGTTTCGTTGACTGTTTCTTAATTAGAGTTTTTTATATGTTCGTAGTGGATGTCGAGTTAAGGTCCTTTTATTTGTTAGGTTAGTTTTTGAACCGGTTTCTTGATTTGTCTGTAAAGAGGTTTCTGTGTATCTACCGATTGTTTGTGTACTTTTATACGAGTTGTAGTGAGTAATAGTCTCTTTACGTTTAGTTTTGGAGTTACTACATGGTAGATTGCGTCCAGTCTTACCGACGAGAGTTTTACAGATATTTGTTATTTAAGACCTCTGCCACGCCTCTTTTTCCTTGGGAGAATGTGGCAACCACCCTTACGTTTGATCATATCGGTGATACCTCTTGTCACACCTTTAAGGAAATTTTTGATCTTTTTCTTGACGGTATGTTGGGTTGGGTCTTTAGGGTGACGACCCGTACGTGTGACTCTTTAGGTCTAAACTTTCTCTGTACATATAGGGTTACAAGTAGCGTCGTGACAAATGTTATCGATCCTGTACCTTCGTTGAATCTACAGGTAACCGTCTGCTTACCTATTCCTAAAAAACTATGTATATGTGTCACCTCATAATGAGTCGATAATTTTTATTACATAAACATAGTCAAGGTTATTCAACCTACTTAGACCTCGGATAATATGTATGACTTCATTGAGTCTTTCTTTTTGTGGTTATGACATATAATTACGTATATATACCTTAAATCTTCTTACCATTACTACTGAGATATACACTCTGTCGTTTTCTCTCTTGTGTCTGCATTTTTTCAGAAGACCTGAGACATCCTCTTCCGTTCCCACCCTACTAAACTCTCTTATCGTGACTTTGTACATATAATAGAATACACTTTATCTAGCGGTCAGGTCCAAGTTACGTACTCTGTCCCAAGAGTCCCGACCACGTAACCCTACTGGGACTACCTAACCTACCCCTCCCTCCACCCTACCTCAAGGCTTACCCCTTGTGTACATGTGAGTACCGACTAAGTATAGTATAGTTACACACCGTTTTTGATGATGTTATAACATTTCACTAATCGGTGGTTAATTTTATTTAATTTCTTAAAATTTTTGCAGATGCCTTATCACTTACCAAAACCGAAGTCTCAAAAATCTTTTACGAGTTAAGTAAGAATAATTTGTAACACTTTGTTTTGCCTTTTTATAAATGTTTGATTTTTATGTTATAATTTGATTTTTAACACCTCTAAGGTGATAGTATTAATTACCTAGATATCTTTACATCTTCCTTATTAATTATTACTATTTTCATTAGTATATATTAGTGACATAAACTTTTTTTTTTTTGGAGATTATTTCACTAATTTTATGTTTTTTTCTTTTTTTATTCTTTATTTCCCCGGTTCCCGAACTTGTCTGTAAAGACTTTCTTCTATACGTTTATCTCTTGTCCATTCACTTTCTCCTGAGTAGTAGTGATTAGTCAGTCAGTCAAGTCAACGAGTCAGTACAGGTTGAGAAATACTGGGGTGCCTGACGTCGTACGGTCCGAAGGGGTAGAGGTAGTGGTTGAGGACCTCGAACGAGTTTGAGTACAGGTGACTGAACCGCTACGGTAGGTCGATAGAGTAGGAGACAACAGGGGAAGAGGAGGACGGAAGTTAGAAAGGGTCGTAGTCCCAGAAAAGGTTAGTCAGTCAAGAAACGTAGTCCACCGGTTTTATAACCTCGAAGTTGAAGTGGTAGTCAGGAAGATTAGTTATAAGTCCTGACTAAAGGAAATCCTAACTGACCAAACTAGAGGAACGACAGGTTCCTTGAGATTTCTCAGAAGAGGTTATGGTGTCAAGTTTTTGTAATTAAGAAGTCACGAGTCCAAAGAAATACCAGGTTGACAGTGTAGGTATGCACTGATGACCTTTTTTTGTATCGAAACTGATCTGTCTGGAAACGGTCATTTCATTACAGAGACGAAAAATTATACGACGGATCCAAACAGTATTGAAAAGAAGGTTCCTCGTTCGCAGTAAGGTTCCTCGTTCGTAGTAATCCCTTCATGTTTAGTTTTTGGGCTATTCTATAGTAGAGTGTTAACATTCCTACCAATATAAGTTTTTTTGTTTTTGGTTGTTTATAACCACCACTATACCTCTTTAACTGTCGGAACGTGTGACAATTACCCTGACATTTTAACACGTTGGTAGTACCTTTTGAAATACCTCAACACCGGTCCGGTAATCTTGATTTCGTCCTATTCCTTTCATACGTACGATCTTCCCCATACCGTAGTCTACAATCTCGTTTCTGTCCTACTTCATCCACAGGTACACGTACCTCCCCTCACTGGATCTTACCCCTCAGTCTCGGACTCGTTCTAATCCTCTAGTAGGACTGATCCTTCCCTTACCACCATCTTTACCCTCAGATCAATGTTTACCTAACGAGGTAATTCCTATTACCTTCGGTCCAAAGAACGATAATTTTTATTTCCCTCTTTTATTCTTAATTAGGACACGATAATCTAACTGAAATCGTAAGTACCCAAAATTATAAATATATCTCTCTTTATAACTATATTTTTGACATTAAAAGTTTTCAATGGTTCCATTATTTTCATTTCTTGTCTCATTCCTTGATAAGGTCTGACTTCTTCTATCCACTGTCAATTTTCGTTGTGTTCTGACACTTGACACAAAAAAGGGGGTATTTGTTGTTAAAACTCTACTAAAAACCTTGTACTTACTCGAGATTCCTAAACTCACGTCATATAGTAACAATATAAAAATATAAAGTGACCTACGAAATACCAGTATATCCTCTTACAAGAACAAATATCCTTCGTATACACTTTCATAAATCCCCAATACACCATGTTGAAATAATAGTTTACCATCAAAATTTTTCAATAAATGTGATATATAGGTCGAAGAGAGATTTCGATACTAACATAAGTTTTAAAATTCTTACTTTTACTTTGAGTAGTTCGGTACCATTAAAACAAAGTGAAATTTTGGTGTTCGGACTTTACCCGTTAGTCACGATAGGTTGTCAGGGTAAGAGAAAGGGATCAACCAAGTGAGAGGGTGAATGACTCCAACGATAAAATGTAGACGAGAGAGGAAGTTGTGGAAGGAGGAAGACTAAGATTCGACTAATGGAACGAAGATCAAAGTCTTTTTGTTTTAGATAGCTTTCTCTTGAAAGAATAAGAAAATTGTACAAAAGAAAAAAAAGAAAAAAAAAAAGTGGGATGGACGTGGATATGACTATATGAGACGGAGGGGTGGGACAATGATACCTATTAAAGAGGAAGAGGATTTTTGTTAGAAAATGAACATGTGCCCAAAAGTAAGAAGAACGAGGACATGGTAGTTTTCAAAGGGAGAGATAATTTATAAAGGGTGATCGTGAGTTTGTATGAGAACCTAAATGGTAATATTTTTTTTTTTGATGTCTTTTTCATGTAAAGAAACAAGTGTCAAAATCCTTCCGGAGGTTTATTAATATAAGACGGACAGAGGTGAAGTAAGGAACAGTAGGAGAACCTGGGTGACGTTAGTTAGAAAACTAGAGTCCCAACGTAATTTTATAGAGAGTGATTCCAGTGGTTATTAGAAGTATAATGGTTTAGAGGTCACCAGAAGAACTAGAGAGTCGTCATAAACAATGTTAATTAGTAAGAGAGGAATACTTTCGTGAACAAAATAAACCGAAATTACTGTTGTTCAACAGGAATAAAAGGAGGATGGTGTGACTGATAAGGAAAACGGAGGAAATGATCTAAGAGATGAAGGGGTTGTGGTTTGTAACCTAATATGGTCACGAACAGAAACTTGAATGTGAGAAGATATAGATGAGAGTAAGGGATGTCCTAAAAAAACTCAAAACACCAACATTTATCTGAGAATTCTCAGGGAACCTGACGTTCCTCTAGGTTGGTCAGGTAAGACATCCTCTAGTTATGACCCTAAAAAACCTTCCTGACTACGATTTCGACTTTGAGGTCATGAAACCGGTGGAGTACGCTTCTCAACTGAGTAACCTTTTCTGAAACTACGACCCTCCCTAACCCCCGTTCTCTTCTTCCCCTACCGTCTCCTACTCTACCGACCTACCGTAGTGACTGAGCTACCTACGCTCAGACTCACTTGAGGTCCTAAACCACTACCTGTCCCTCCGGACTGTACGACGCTAAGTACCCCAGCGTTTCTCAGCCTGTGTTGACTCACTGACTTGACTTGACTTTATGTTAAAAACTACACTACTTAAATATAAAGGTAGAGACTTTAGTTTTAAAGGTTTTAATGATACATGAACTATAATTATATTAGTGAACTTATAGAGTTTATAAGATGTTGTCTTGAGAATTAAAGGTAAGTGTCGAGGTGTTTTAGACCAGGAGAAGGTCATAAAAGGAAAAATCACTATGGTAAGTGAAATAACGAATTTGATTTGAGGAACCTTGGTAGGAACAAAGAAAAAGAGAGTGTGAGTTTTGTGTTGAGGACTCATTTTACACAATCAAGCCGGAAATTTTATATAGATCTTAGAGATCTTTTCTATTACATCTAAGTGTAAAGGGACAGTGAAGTGAGATGAAACCTTTATTAATTGTTTATCCTATTTTTTAAAACATCACGCCGTTCTTCCATCTGTCTTGTCCCTGGAGTACAAAGTTTCTTGTTGTTACGACATTCAAGGGACTCAAAGGGAAAATAGAGGTTTTATGGACTTCAACCCGTGGACTTCCAGACTTTAAGTCTTGACGTTTATCCTTATCTTTTTAATTAATTAATTAATTAATTTTATTAAAAGAAACCGAATTCGTTTCCCATCAATTTATCTCCTGGATCACTCCTCGGGGTTGGAGACGAAGTGTTGACCTGGTGGTCTCCTACTAAACTAGTCCTGTGTTTCAGTCCATGTTTCGGAGGTCGTCTGGTTGTAGGTAAGGTTTTGGTCCTGTACTCGTACATGTGACTATCCGGTTGTTATCTTCGAAGTTTTGACGTAACCCAGTAGGTTGGAGGATGAAGTTTTATTCGTCTGCTTGAATTGGTTTCGAGTTGTGATTACCGTTGACGTCTGACTGCACGGAAGTCACCTTCGTCATTTGATAATCCGGTTGTGTCAAGGATAAGGTATGGACCCGAGGTGGCAGAGGTTCAGGAGATAGGTCGTCGTACCTCTTCTACGTAAGTATCACCGAAGACAGAGTTGGGGAAGTCCCCTTCCATCAGGTTTCTGTGATCACCGGATCCTTTTTCAAATTACGATACCTTTCGCCGTAGTTACATCTTTCTTGTCCTCGACTTCGTAGTTTTCTTCCTTTGTCTAGTGTCATCGTGTCTTTACTGACTTTCAATTGTATCCTTGANTATATATATATATATATATATATATATATATATATATATATAAGATTTGTCTTATCCTACGACAACAAATCCGTACTTCAACACAGGTACTGAGAAACGTTGTGTTGTCTGACATCGTGTGGTCCGAAAGGACAGGAAATGATAGAGGACCTCAAACGAGTTTAAGTACAGGTAACTTAACCACTACGATAGATCGGTGGAGATGGAGACGATGTGAGAAGAGGAAGACGGAAGTTAGAAAAGGGTCGTAGTCCCAGAAAAGGTCACACGGTCGAGAAGTTTAGTATACCGTTTCATGACCTGGTAGTCGAAGTCGTAGCCAGGAGTTGCTTATAAGTTCAAAATAAAGGTAATCCTAACTGACCAAACTAGAGGAACGTAAGGTTCCCTAATAGTGCTCAGAAGAGGTCTTGGTTTTAAGTTTTTGTAGTCTTTTGAAAGTCGTTTTTTTTTTTTTTTTTTTTTTTTGTCCTGGTCCACCGAAGTGTCTACTTAAGATGTTTTTTAAATCTCTTCTCGATTGTTGATAGAATAAGTTTGAGAAGGTGTTTTAACGTCTTCCTTTTTAAGATTTGAGTAAGATACTCCGGTGGTAGTGGGATTATGGTTTTGGTTCGTTTCTACGGTCTTTTTTTCTTTTGATGTCCGCTTATAGTGACTACTTGCATCTACGTCTTTGGGAAATTTTTTTAAGATCGTTTGTCTTAGGTTGTTGTATAATTTTTCTAGTATGTAGTACTGGTTCACCCTAAATAGGGTCATTACGTTCTTAAGAAGTTGTAGGTGTTTAGTTACATTAACTGGTGTAATTGTTTATCTTTTTATTTTCGGTATACTAATAGAGTTATCTGTTTTTCTTTCGGAAACTGTTTTAAGTTGTAAGTAAATACTAATTTTTTTTTTTTGAGAGGGCTTTCGTCCTTATCTTCCTTGTATGGAGTTGTATTACTTTCGATATATACTGTTTGGGTGTCGTTTGTAGTAGGAGTTACCACTTTTTAACTTTCGTAAAGGGGATTTCAGTCCTTGTTCTGTTCCCACGGGTGACAGTGGTGATGATGAGTTGTAACAAAACCTTCAAAACCGGTGTCATTAGTCTCGTCTTTTTCTTTTTTTTTCCTTAGGTTTAACCTTTTGTTCTTCACTTTGAGAGTGACAAACGTCTACTGTACTAGGAGATGTATCTTTTGGGACTTCTGAGGTGGTCTTTTGATGATCTCGATTAGTTACTTATATCATTTCCACATCCTATATTTTAATTGTGTATCTTTAGGGAACGTAAGGATATGTGATTATTACTCTTTTATCTTTCTCTTTAATTCCTTTGTTAAGGTAAGTAGTAACGTTGTTTTTCTTATTTTATGAATCCTTATATAGATGGATTTCTTTGATTTCTGGATACATATCTTTTGATATTTTGTGACCACTTTCGTTAGTTTCTCCTACGATTATCTACCTGTTTACGTGGTACTAGGACCTAGTCTTCTTAGTTATATCACTTTTACTCATATGGTGGGTTTCGTTAGATATCTAAGTTACGTTAGGGATAGTTCGATGGTTGTCATAAAAAGTGTCTTGATCTTGTTTATTAAAGTTCTAAACATACCTTTATGTTTTTTGGAGTTTATCGGTTTCGTTAGAATTCTTTCTCTTACCTTGACCTCCTTAGTTGGACGGACTGAAGTCCGAGATGATGTTTCGGTGTCAGTAGTTCTGTCGTACCATGACCGTGTTTCTGTCCTTATATCTAGTTACCTTGTTTTGTCTTACGGGTCTCTATTTAGGTGTGTGGATACCTGTGGAATAGGAACTGTTTCCTCCGTTCTTATATGTTACCTCTTTTCTGTTAGAGAAATTGTTCACCACGACCCTTTTGGCCAGTTGGTAAACATTTTTTACTTTGATCTTGTGAAAGATTGTGGTATGTGTTTTGGTTTGAGTTTTACCTAATTTTTAGATTTACATTCTGGTCTTGATATTTTGAGGATCTCTTCTTGTATCCGTTTTCTGAGAGGCTGTATGTAGTGTCGTCCTAGGAGATACTGGGTGGAGGGTCTTATAACCTTTATTTTAGTTTTTATTTGTTTACCCTGGATTAATTTGAATTTTAGAAGACGTGTTGTTTCCTTTGATATTCGTTCCACTTTTCTGTCGGAAGTCTTAACCTCTTTTATTATCGTTTACTTCCTTGACTGTTTGATGATTAGGGTTTTTATATGTTCGTTGAGGACGTCGAGTTAAGGTCTTTTTGTTTGTTGGGTTAGTTTTGTACCCGGTTTCTTGATTTATCTGTAAAGAGGTTTCTTCTGTATGTCTACCGATTGTTTGTGTACTTTTCTACGAGTTGTAGTGAGTAATAGTCTCTTTACGTTTAGTTTTAGTGTTACTCCATGGTAAAGTGTGGTGAGTCTTACCGACGATAGGTTTTCAGATGTTCGTTATTTACGACCTCTCCCACACCTCTTTTCCCTTCGGAGAATGTGACAACCACCCTTACTTTTGATCATGTCGGTGATACCTCTTGTCACACCTCTAAGGAATTTTTTGACCTTTATCTTGACGGAATACTGGGTCATTAGAGTGACGACCCGTATGTGTGGTTCCTTCGGTCTTAACTTTCTCTATGCACATGGGGTTACAAGTAGCGTTGTGACAAATATTATCGGTCCTGTACCTTCGTTGGATCTATAGGTAGTCGTCTACTTACCTATTCTTTCGACACCATGTATATGTGTTACCTCATAATGAGTCGGTCATTTTTCTTATGTAAACTTAGTCAAGATTATTCCACCTACTTTGACCTCGACTAATATGTCTCACTTCATTCGGTCTTTCTTTTTGTGGTTATGTCATATGATTGCGTATATATACCTTAATTCTTTCTACCATTACTATCTGGACATACACTCTGTCGTTTTCTTTGTGTCTATATATCTTGTCAGAAAGTCTGAGACACCCTCTCCCTCTCTCACCCTACTAAACCCTCTTATTGTAACTTTGTATATATTACAGTATATACTTTGTTTAGCGGTCAGGTCCAAGTTATGTACTATGTCTTACGGACCCCGACCACGTGAACCTACTGAGTCTCCCTACCATACCCCTTCCTACACCCTCCCGCCAAGTCCTACCTCTTGTACATATGTGGACACCACCTAAGTAAAACTACATACCGTTTTGGTTATTTCATTATTCGAATGTTAATTTTATTTATTTAAATGTAAATTTTTAAGTTATAGGTTAATACTAATTTTTTTTTTTTGAGAGGTCTTTCGTCCTTATCTTCCTTGTATGGAATTGTATAATTTTCGATATATAGTGTTTGGGTATCGTTTGTAATAGGAGTTACCACTTTTTAACTTTCGTAAAGGGGATTTCAGTCCTTGTTCCGTTCCCACGGGTAAGAGTGGTGATGATAAGTTGTATCAAAACCTTTAAAACCGGTGTCGGTAGTCTCGTCTTTTTCTTTATTTCCCTTAAGTCGAACCCTTTCTTCTTCATTTTGAGATTGACAAACGTCTACTGTATTATGAGATGTATCTTTTGGGATTTCTTAGATGGTCTTTTAATGATCTCGATTAGTTATTCAATCATTTAAACGTCCTATATTTTAATTGTGTGTCTTTAGGGAACGTAAGGATATGTGATTGTTACTCTTTTGTCTTTCTCTTTAATTCCTTTGTGAAGGTAAGTGGTATCGTTGCTTTTCTTATTTTATGAATACGTATATAGACGAATTTCTTTGATTTCTCGATATATATCTTTTGATATTTTGTGACTACTTTCTTTGGTTTCTCCCGTGTTTATCTACCTCTTTACATGGTACTAGTACCTAGTCTTCTTAGTTATATCACTTTTACTCATATGATGGGTTTCGTTAGATAAATAAGTTACGTTAGGGATAGTTCGGTGGTTACCATAAAAAAGTGTCTTGATCTTGTTTATTAAAGTGTTAAACATACCTTTATGTCTTATGGAACTTATCGGTTTCGTTAGGACTCTTTCTTCTTACCTTGTCCTCCTTAGTTGGACCGGACTGAAATCCTAGATGATGTTTTGGTGTCAGTAGTTCTGTCGTACCATGACCGTGTTTCTGTCCTTATATCTAGTTACCTTGTTTTATCTTTCGGGTCTCTATTTAGGTGTGTGGATACCTATGGAATAAGAACTGTTCCCTCCGTTCTTATATGTTACCTCTTTTCTGTTAGAGAAATAGTTCACCACGACCCTTTTGACCAGTTAGTGAACATTTTCTCACTTTGATCTTGTAAAAGATTGTACTATGTGTTTTTATTTGAGTTTTACCTAATTTCTAGATTTGCATTCTGGACTTTGAAATTTTGAGGATCTCCTCTTGTATCCGTTTTGCGAGAGACTGTATTTAGTGTCGTCATAGGAGATACTGGGTGGAGAGTCTTATAACCTTTATTTTCGTTTTTATTTGTTTACCCTGGATTAATTTTAATTTTCGGAGACGTGTTGTTTCGTCTGATATTCGTTCCACTTTTCTGTCGGAAGTCTTACCCTCTTTTACTATCGTTTGCTTCGTTGACTGTTTCTTAATTAGAGTTTTCATATGTTCTTTGAGGACTTCGAGTTAAGGTCTTTTTATTTCCTGGGTTAGTTTGCTACTCGGTTTCTTGATTTGTCTGTAAAGAGGTTTCTTCTGTACGTCTACCGATTGTTTGTGTATGTTTCCAGAGTTGTAGTGAGTAATAATCTCTTTACGTTTAGTTTTGGTGTTACTTCATGGTAGAGTAAGACCAGTCTTACCGACGAGTGTTTTTCAGATGTTTGTTGTTTACGATCTCTCCCACACCTCTTTTTCCTTGGGAGAATGTGACAACCACCCTTACGTTTGATCATGTCGGTGATACCTCTTGTCACACCTCTAAGGAAATTTTTGACCTTTATCTTGACGGAATACTGGGTCGTTAGGGTGATGACCCGTATGTGTGGCTCCTTTGGTCTTAACTTTCTCTGTACACATGGGGTTACAAGTAGTGTCTTGACAAATATTATCGGTCCTGTACCTTCGTTGGATCTACAGGTAGTCATCTGCTTACCTATTCTTTCGACACCATGTATATGTTTTACCTCATAATGAGTCGGTAATTTTTCTCACGTAAACTTAGTCAAGATTACTCCACCTACTTTGACCTAGGATAATATGTCTAACTTCATTCGGTCTTTTTT
>SJYO01033336.1:0-10000 GCA_006410555.1 Capra ibex
ATACTATATTAAAAGTAAAGACACGACACAGGACAGGTGACTTTCTTTTTCGTGTTTGATTTTCAACTCTATAAAAAACTATTATCAATACTGACCAAACATTTACTCAAGATTAGATTAACCGGATGTCTTTTGATTTACGAATGTTTCGTTTATTAAGATTTACGTTCTCTTTAATTGGATTTACTTAAAGTCCAAGTATACTTGACCCTTAATAAGTCATAATTTATGGATCACAATTACAAACGAAACAACTAGATTCATTATGTCCGTACAATTCTCAGTAGTTGTAATTCGTATTATAAAAGTAACACGGGTCCAAATTATACAGTTTACAATATAACCCGAACGGACCGCCGAGTCTATCCTTTCTTAGGTGGACGTTACACCTTCTGGACCCAAGGTAGGGATCTAACCCTTCTAGGGGACCGTCTCCCGTACTGTTGGGTGAGGTCATAAGAAAGGACCTCTTAGGATACCTGTCTCCTCGGACCGTCCGATACCCCAGTGTTTCTAAACCTGTGCTGATCCACTGATTCGTGCTTTCAACTGTTAATGTAAAATAAACCGCTCGAATGTACCTACACTCTCAACCTGATATTTCTTTCGACTCACGGCTTCTTAACTACGAAAACTTGACACCACAACCTCTTCTGAGAACTCTCAGGGAACCTGACGTTCCTCTAGGTTGGTCAGGTAGGATTCCCTCGATTCAGGACCCACAAGTAACCATTCTGACTAAAACTTCGAGTTTAAGGTTATGAAACCGGTGGACTAAGTTTCTCGACTGAGTAAACTTTTCTGGGACTACGACCCTTTCTAACTCCCGTCTTCTTCCTCCCCTTCTGTCTCCTACTCTACCAACCTACCGTAGTGACTGAGTCACCTGTACCCAAACCCACCTGAGACCCTCAACCACTACCTGTCCCTCCGGACCACACGACACCAAATACCCCAGCGTTTGTCAACCTGTCCTGACTCGCTGACTTGACTTGACTCCTAAATTCGGACCCTATATCGGAGAAGAACCTCTTCCTTTACCGTTGGGTGAGGTCACAAGAACGGACCTCTTGGGGTCCCTGCCACCTCGGACCACCCGATGGCAGATACCCCAGTGTGTCTCAGCCTGTGCTGACTCCGCTGAGTCGTCGTCGTCGTCGTATCGGAGAAGTCTATGGAGACTTCCTAACAAGACCTCTCCATTCCCTCCTCGGTCCTATACGTCCTCACAAAACGTTTTTATTGGGTTTTTTGGGTCCAGGACCTTGTAGTTAATGACGATTAATTTCTTTTGTTTTGTAGAGTCTAATTACTTAAATCGTCAAAAGTCACATACTATTCACAAACCCGAATGACTTTAATAAGGAAACTACACGTGAACTTGAGATAGATCCCGGTCATAGGACAAAAGAACAGACGACATTTAAGGAAAGACCCACGTGGTAACCCCACCCGACAAATGACTTTACCATCCATTACAAGAAACAAGTGTGAGAATGCCGATGAATTTACATTACAATTAGTTTTATTATGTTAATTTTAAGTCAGACAATCAAGGTGATTGGTGTAAAGTTCCCGACTCCTCAGTGTACACAATCACTACCGACATGGCCCGTCACGTCCATAGCGAAAGGTAGTATCATCTTTGAAGGAAACTTGTCGATACGAAATCTATCAAAGGTTAATATAGTGTTGAAGTTCCTTAAAAAGATTAGTCAACGTTTTTTGTTTTGATTATTAGTCCCTTTCTGGAGACGAAAAACTGTTTTGAAATAACTCTACTAACATCTAAGTACTTGTCATCATTCTTTATTATGTCTTTAAGGAACATGAAGTGGGTCAAAGGAGTTACCATTAGTCCCTTTCTGGAGACGAAAAACTGTTTTGAAATAACTCTACTAACATCTAAGTACTTGTCATCATTCTTTATTATGTCTTTAAGGAACATGAAGTGGGTCAAAGGAGTTACCATTATAAAAATGTTTCGATATCATGTTACAGTGTTTGTGTTGTATTTCCCCAGAAATTTGAAATTACTGGGATCGAACCACAATTGGTGTATTCAGGTAGGGTACTGACTCCTTCCAATACTAAAAACTCACTCTAAGTCAACCAACAAGACTAACTCGAACGTAATGAGTTTTTTTTTTTTTCCGGTCCCAGTCTCGTCCATAATAATTGATTCACTACCTCAGGTGAGATCGTTATAGTCGACACCGGGTTTCTCTTGAGATTGGAGAAAGTCAAAGGATTCCCGGAAGGTTAAGCTCGGAACCTCACTTCTTTAGGTGGTTCCATTGGGTCTTCATAACCTATATCCAGTAACTGGTATTTAGACTATCAATTTAATTGAAATTGAGACGTATTTAAACACTTTATACCATGAAAGGGCTACAAAGGGTATCACCGACGTGGTCGAACTTAAGGGATTTCACCATTCTTGTCTAAAATTAGTCACAACATAATAACGTACGTACGTACGATTCAACGAAGTCAACTCAGGCTGAGAAACGCTGGGATACCTGAACTTGACTTGAGTTGAACCTAAACATGTCTCCACTGACCTACAAAATTTCTCTTCAACTCCCTCATCCGTCCCCGTTACCTTCCGGGACACATCTCAATCCCCTTTTAATGTTTCCCGACGATTCACATTTACGGGTAGTCCCGATGTCTCTCTGACCCTCTGTCTCCAGGATAGGAAAGACGACTAATGTAAAGTTTCCTTACCAAAATTCCAGGAACTCTTTCTGAGTTAGGACTCAATGTCCTCTATGTATATATAGAGTTTACCTGTCTCTTTCTTAAGTGTTTAAAATTCAGGAGAAAATCATTTACGACATTCTTTCCCATCATTCCCTGGATAAACAGTCCACAACCGATCTTGTTTATCATTTAGGAAAACCGTGGGACCTCGAGTAATTCCCCCCGCTCCGTGATTCCAGTAGGATCCGTACGTCGGAACTCGATAATCTTTGATACAATTTTAGAAAAAGTACGTCCCTCTCTCCTCACCTACTTTAGTAATCACGGCTCTGTCATTTAAAATATCCGGGTCCGACTCCGTATTCACTCTTCTCCCGACTCACATCAGACGGATCTCAAACCAGTTCTTCTCTTAGATGGTTTAGGGTAGATCTTCTACCCTCATATGTAATGAAAAGAGGGAGTATTTTCCTTTAGTGGACAAAGTAGACGGGTAAAATAAGACAGAACTTACGTAAATACACTCTCTTACACTACGGACCTCGAAGTCGTTGATAGAACTCTAGTACTCCTTTGTTTGATTCTCCATTTATCGGCTGAGGGAATCCTGCCATGACACCTTTTAATCCTTCTCGAATCACTGACTTCTTGTTGTTGTTCTTCATTGTGACCTTGTCGTCATAAGTGATTCAAGACACTAAAACACCTAAAGTGATCAAAAAGGGGAGACTATAGGGGAAAGATCAGGTTCTAAGAGAAGTCTTACGGTGTCAAGGAAATTGACAGTACAGAAGAATCGAAGGAGACCAAACACTGACTAAGAATGTCTCGAATGAACAAAAGGTACTGGAAAAAGTCGAAAATCCTGATGTCAGTGGGGAACCATAGGTTCTGTGACGAAACCTCCGGTTGTAGGATCCTACAAGTTCAGAAGTATATTTTACCAGATCATAACCGGATCCGTGTAAGAGGGTATATGAAATTTAATAGAGATCTAATGAATCTTATAAATTATGTTACATTTACGGTACACAATAGTCACATATTGTTCAAGTTCAAAACGAAAAACTTTAAAAGACGAAAAAAAAGAGATTATAAAACCTAGGTGTCAACCAACTTAGGTGTCTATACCTTGGGTACCTATACCTCGTGACCGACATAACCGGTCTGTTAAAAAAAACAAAACCCCCACCCCACACAAAGACTATAATAGTTCCTTCTTGACTCAGGTTCAAGTATAACGACCCCTGTGATGTTTATTTAACTCTTTACTCCAAAACCCCGTTACTTATCACTGATAAACCTTTCAGTCGTCCGTCTCTTCTATCTCCGGATCACAGGATCCCTCGGTAGAATGGACTCAATCTTAAGTCCGAAGAAAATATGATTTTCCCCTCCCCTACATAGACCAACAACGTCTAGAGAACCATGAACGGTCTGAATCGATGACGACGACGATTCAACGAAGTCAGCACAGGCTGAGACACGCTGGAGTATCTGCCGTCGGGTGGTCCGAGGGGACAGGGACCCTAAGAGGTCCGTTCTTGTGACCTCACCCAACGGTAAAGGAAGAGGTCACGTACGTTCACGTTTCCCTTTCCCTTCAGCAAGTCGACCTGAACCTCCCGTCTATTAGGAAACGAAAACGTCAACACGTATTGGAAATTGTTTAAGACGTTAAAATAGAGATGTATTTCCTTTTCCCAATACGGAAATTTTAAGTTCGGACCCTCTGTCCCGGAACCCTTTCCCGATAATTGCATATAAAGTCCGATACCTGTTTTAAGAAAGAGACAAGTTGTTGTGTTTTCACGTCTCGGTCGTACTGATTCGTGTCCGTTGTTATGTTTGTCGGAATTTCATTGTGTGGGTTGTATCTTGGTCCGACAAGACAATGACTTGATTCCAATGTCCAAAACGTCCCATTATAGTGTCTCTAGTTCATGGAAAGGATATCTACCCTTTGGACGTTAGTTGTACTGAATAGTGACGATAGTAAGGAATAATGAGTCGGTTATTTTGTAACCGGTTGAAAGAGGTGATGTTACAATTATGATGGAAGGGGAGAAAAGGTATAACCCGAGAAAACCTCCGATCGACTATTTCTCCCACCCCACCCACCCCGAGTCTAGTACTTGAGTAACGTTTTAAGTCTGAATTTGACTACTTTCATCCCTTTTGGTGATCTGGTAAGTCCACACTGGATTTAGTTTAGGGAATACTAATATGTCACCTTCACTGTTTATCTAAGTTTCCTAATCTAGACTATCTCACGGACTTCTTGATACCTGCCTCCAAGTACTGTAACATGTCCTCCGTCACTAGTTTTGGTAGGGGTTCCTTTTCTTTACGTTTTTCCGTTTTACTAACAGACTCCTCCGGAATATTTATCGACTCTTTTCTTCTCTTCGACTTCCGTTTCCTCTTTTCCTTTCTATATGGGTAACTTATGTCTCAAGGTTTCTTATTGTTCCTCTCTATTCTTTCGGAAAGAGTCACTAGTTACGTTTCTTTATCTCCTTTTGTTATCTACCCCTTTCTGATCGCTACAGAACTTCTTTTAAACTCTATCGTTTCTTTGTAAAGTACGTTTCTACCCGTGTTATGTCCTATCTTTACCATACCTGGATTGTCTTCGTCTTCTATAATTCTCCACCGTTCTTATGTGTCTTGATATGTTTTTTCTAGAAGTGCTGGGTCTATTGGTGCTGTCACACTAGTGAGTGGATTTCGGTCTGTAGGACCTTACACTTCAGTTCACCGGGAATCCTCCGTAGTGATACTTGTTTCAATCACTCCATTACCTTAAGGGCAACTCGATAAAGTTTAAGATTTCTACTACATTAAATTCAAGACGTGAGTTATACGATCGTTCAAACCTTTTGAGTCGTCACCGGTGTCCTGACCTTTTCCGGTCAAAAGTAAAGTTAGAGTTTCTTCCCGTTATGGATTCTTACAAGTTTGATGACGTGTTGGCGTGAGTAGAGTATACGATCGTCTCATTACGAGTTTTAAGAGGTTCGATCCAAAGTCGTCATGCACTGGGTTCTTGAAGGTCTACAAGTTCCACCTAAATCTTTTCCGTCTCCTTGGTCTCTAGTTTAACGGTTGTAGGAAACCTAGTAGTTTTTTCGTTCTCTCAAGGTCTTTTTGTAGACGAAGACGAAATAACTGACACAGTTTCGGAAACTGACACACCTAGTGTCGTTTGACCTTTTAAGAAGTTCTCTACCCTGATGGTCTGGTGGAAGTCAACTCAAGTCAAGTCAGTGAGTCAGCACAGGCTGAGAAACGCTGGGGTACTTAGCGTCCTACGGTCCGGAGGGACAGGTAGTGGTTGAGGGCCTCAAGTGAGTCTGAGTGCAGGTAGCTCAGTCACTACGGTAGGTCGGTAGAGTAGGAGCCAGCAGGGGGAGAGGAGGACGGGGGTTAGGGAGGGTCGTAGTTTCAGAAAAGGTTACTCAGTTGAGAAGCATACTCCACCGGTTTCATGACCTCAAAGTCGAAATCGTAGTAAGGAAGGTTTCTTTAAGGTCCCGACTAGAAGTCTGACCTGACCAACCTAGAGGAACGTCAGGTTCCCTGAGGGTTCTCAGAAGAGGTTGTGGTGTCAAGTTTTCGTAGTTAAGAAGTCGCGAGTCGAAAGAAGTGTCAGGTTGAGAGTGTAGGTATGTCCTGATGGCCTTTTTGGTATCGGAACTAATCTGCTTGGAATCAGCCGTTTCATTACAGAGACGAAAACTTATACGATAGATCCAACCAGTATTGAAAAGAAGGTTCCTCATTCGCAGAAAATTAAAGTACCGACGTCAGTGGTAGACGTCACTAAAACCTTGGGTTTTTTTATTTCAGACTGTGACAAAGGTGACAAAGGGGTAGACAAAGGGTACTTCTCTACCCTGGTCTACGGTACTAGAAGTAGAAGACTTACAACTCGAAATTCGGTTGAAAAAGTGAGAGGAGAAAGTGAAAGTAGTTCTCCAAGAAA
The DNA here is from genome assembly GCA_006410555.1 of Capra ibex. Classification (NCBI taxonomy): domain Eukaryota; kingdom Metazoa; phylum Chordata; class Mammalia; order Artiodactyla; family Bovidae; genus Capra; species Capra ibex. The sequence continues at coordinate 6,695 of SJYO01033336.1, forward strand.
TCAAGGAGAAGTGAAAGACGGTATTCTCACCACAGTAGACGTATAGACTCCAATAACTATAAAGAGAGCCGTTAGAACTAAGGTCGAACACAAAGAAGGTCAGGTCGTAAAGAGTACTACATGAGACGTATATTCAATTTATTCGTCCCACTGTTATATGTCGGAACTGCTTGAGGAAAAGGATAAACTTTGGTCAGACAACAAGGTACAGATCAAGATTGACAACGAAGGACTGGACGTATGTCTAAAGAGTTCTCCGTCCAATCCACCAGTCCATAAGGGTAGAGAAAGTCCTAAAAGGTGTCAAATAACAATAGGTGTGACAGTTTCCGAAACCGTATCAGTTATTTCGTCTTTATCTACAAAAAGACCTTAAGAAAACGAAAAAGGTACTAGGTCGTCTACAGCCATTAAACTAAAGAACAAGGAGACGGAAAAGATTTTGGTCGAACTTGTAGTCCTTCAAGTGTCAAGTGCATAACGACTTCGGACCGAACCTCTTAAAACTCGTAATGAAACGATCGTACACTCTACTCATGTTAACACGTCATCAAACTCGTAAGAAAACCCTAACCCTACTTTTGACTGGAAAAGGTCAGGACACCGTTGACGACTCAAAAGGTTTAAACGACCGTATAACTCACGTCGTGAAAGTGTCGTAGTAGAAAGTCCTAAACTTTATCGAGTTGACCTTAAGGTAGTGGAGATGATCGAAACAAGCATCACTACGAAAGATTCCGGGTGACCTGAAGTGTAAGGTCCTACAGACCGAGATCTACTCACTAGTGTGGTAGCACTAATAGGCCCAGCACTTCTAGAAAAAACATGTCAGAAGACACATAAGAACGGTCTGGTGGAATGGACGGAGGATTCTTTAGACATACGTACAGTTCTTCGTTGTCAATCTTGACCTGTACCTTGTTGTCTGACCAAGGATTAACCCTTTCCTCATCAGTTCCGACATATGAGAGTGGGACACATAAATTGAATATACGTCTCATGCAGTACCTTTAGGACCCGACCTACTTCGTGTTCGACCTTAGTTCTAACGGCCCTCTTTATAGTTATTGGAGTCTATACGTCTACTGTGGTGGGAACACCGTCTTTCGTTTCTTCTTGATTTCTTGGAGAACTACTTTCACTTTCTCCTCTCACTTTTTCGACCGAATTTTGAGTTGTAAGTTTTTTGAGACTAGTACCATAGTCGGGGTATTGAAGTAACGTTTATCTACCCCTTTGTTACCTTTGTCACTGTCTGAAATATAAAAACCCGAGATTTTAGTGACGTCTACCACTGACGTCGGTACTTTAATGTTCTGCGAACGAAGAACCTTCTTTTCGATACTGGTTGGATCTGTCGTATTGTTTTTGGTCTCTATAATGAAACACCTGTTTTCAGGGGTATCAGACATATTTGGTTATCGATTCCAAAAAGGTCATCAGTACATACCTACTGTCTGGTGTTTCTTTCAACTCGTGGTTTCTTAACTACACGAACTAGACACCACAACCTCTTCCGAGAACTCTCAGGGAACCTGTCGGTCCTCTAGGTTGGTCAGGTAGGATTTCCTTTAGTCAGGACTTATAAGTAACCTTCATGACTACGACTTGGACTTTGAGATTATACAACCGTTGGACTACGTTTCATGACTGAGTAACCTTTTCTGGAACTACGACCCTTTCTAACTTCCGTCCTCCTCTTCCCCGGCCGTCTCATACTCTACAAATCTACAGTTGTGCCTGAGGTACCTGTACTCAAACTCGTTCAAGACCCTCAACCACAACCTGTGCCTCCGGACCGTACGACGTCAGGTACGTCAACGTTTTTCAGCGTGTGATTACTCGCTGACTTGACTTATCACCCATCCCGTCGTTAACTTCAGGCAGAAGAACAATCCATCCATCTTATCCCTCCATTTCCATTCAACGAGTCAGCACAGGCTGAGGAACGCTGGGGTACCTGACATCGGATGGTCCAAGGAGGCAGGCACCCTAAAAGGTCCGTTCTTATGNGTTTTTCAGCGTGTGATTACTCGCTGACTTGACTTATCACCCATCCCGTCGTTAACTTCAGGCAGAAGAACAATCCATCCATCTTATCCCTCCATTTCCATTCAGCGAGTCAGCACAGGCTGAGGAACGCTGGGGTACCTGACATCGGATGGTCCAAGGAGGCAGGCACCCTAAAAGGTCCGTTCTTATGACCTCACCCAACGGTAAAGGAAGAGGTCCTCTAGAAGGGTTGGGTCCCTAGTTTGGGTCCAGAGGGCACAACATCCGTCTGCGAAATGGTAGACTCGGTGGTCCCTTCAGTATCTTATCCCTTTTCCTTAGGTTTTACCGCCACCGATTTTTTTGTTCCTGCCAGGCCGATTTTTTTGTTCCTTCCAGGCTCCTGGTCTCACTTCTGAAGTCCATCTTGTTTGTTGTGAGGACCGATTCGGGTTAAACGTATCCCGTCCGGGTCCACCTCCTTTTTTGTATATTTTCCTCCTCGGTTTCACGAAAGAGAGAGAGAGGGAGGGGGTATGCGAGGAGGTGATAGAAGGGAAGTTCAGAACCCAACCGTACGGGAGTGTGAAACTCCTACCTAAGAGGACGATAGAAGATTTATTTTATCTCGCTATTGTGACTAAACGGATTCTCGAGATTGTGTCAAACAGGTTCTGGACTCTTGACACGGCTCCCGAAATTACAGGCAGCGAGGTTTAGAAACAACACTGTTCTGTTTCTTGGCTCCTTGTATGTGAACACACTGTAGATACCCCGGTCTTCTCCGGTTCGTGTCATCCCCGGGTCGAGTCGCTTCGAGGGAGCGATCTTCGCCCTCCGCTTCTTTGGGTCGCGTCCCCTTTCGGGTAGCACGACCTTTACCCCTGTCGCTTTTTGTTTGAGTTGTCTTTCCTGTGCGCGGGGTCTGAGTCTAAGGTCTTCTGGAGGCTAATTCCATTCTCCAGGAGCGAGGATACCGTCCTCCCTGTACGGATTGCTTTAGAATTAAGGAAGTGTTAGAGAAAAAAGGACAAGGGAGGTTGGAGGACACTTGTCCGCCCGTCGTCCCCCGTGTTAACTCCCTGAGACCTCTCCGATAAGGAGTCTTACAGGGTTTCCGCGATAAACGACTCGGGGTCATCGACAATGTGTTCGGCCACCCCCAAGAAGACAGGAAAGAGAAGAGACACGGTTCCTAGTCTGGTTAATTTAACATTCGTGACCAGTCTATAAATCGTTTGAAAGGTGTCCGATACTTCCCCTAAAGAACCGTGCAAAAAGGGTGACGAAAAAGGAGGACAGGAAGTCGAGAGA
>SJYO01033426.1:0-20000 GCA_006410555.1 Capra ibex
CTATCATCTATCCATTCACGGATCCTTGTATCCACCCAGCCTGCCAACAGTTATCAAGTGGTCTCCTACTAGCTACCCGGCTCTGTATAGGCACCAGGATGCAAGGAGGTACAAGGCACACCAGGCCTTCTGATAGACAGTCAGATGAGGGTTAGCAATGATGAGGTCATCCAGCGAAGGAGTACTATTTGCAAGTTTTAAAGATTGTTTAACCAAGGTTGTGAGTGGCGGGAGGTACTGACTTTAGAGCTGGAAAATCCTCTCTGGGGAGGTGACTTGTTCTACATTTTACTGTTTACTTTTGGCTGTGCTGGGTGTTTGGTGCTGCGTGAGCTTTTCTCTAGTTGCAGCAAGTGGGGACTGCTCTCGAGTTGCAGTACCCGGGCTTCTCATGGTAGTAACTTCTCTCATTGCGGAGCGCGGACTTGAGGGCTTGAGGGCTCTTGAGCACAGGCTCAGTAGCTGTGGTCCATGGGCTTAGCTGCTTGGTGGTATTTGGGATCTTCCCAGATCAGGGGTGGAACCCATGTCTCCTGCACTGTCAGGTGGCTTCTTGACGGGAGGTGACATGTTAGCTAAGTGCTAAGGGGTGAAAAGGAGCTGGTTACCTCAAGGGCCTGGGGACGAGCATTCTGGGAGGAACAGCCAGTGCAAAGGCTGGACCGAGCAGGAGCTTGGCAACGTCTGGCACCACTTTGGCCCGTGCCGCCCAAGCGCAGTGGGTTAAGCAGAGCAGGGCACACTCGTGGGCAGGGGGGTTGGCTGCTGGGCCCTGTGGCTCCAGCCAGGAGTCTGGGGAACTGGGAAGGGGTGTGAGCAGGGGTGTTGGTGAGCGGGCCAGACTGACGGGACCCTGTCTTTACCAGCAAGGGCCGCCTGAGTACCATCCTGGCCATCAAGGGGAACCTGTCCAGCAGTGACGCCAAGAGCATCCGAAGCATTCTAGACATCAACACGGGGGCACACGAGCCCTCCAAGGCTCTATTTTCGCTTATAAAGGTTGGTTAGCTTTTTCTGTGGCCTGACCTCCTTAGGAGCGCCTGGCGAGCATGGGATACCACTCCGTTTGGGGGCTGTCAGACCAGCACCAGCGTCACAGCCCCAGGCGGCCCCTCTGGGAGTCCTGACTTCTGCTGCTGCTTCTGCCCAGGCCTGGCCGAGGTGTGGGCCCCTGGGCCGCTGGAACTGGACAAGCCATGATGTGTTGACCCCCATCCTGTGGGGCAGGAGCTGTGGGGGGAAGCTCTGTGGATGAGAGTGGAGCTTGCATGCCCTGAAGGAGGTGTCAGGAGGGTGTGTGGCTCGGGGACCCAGCTCCGGGATCACCGCCTGTCCGCGAGGTCCTGCCACACCTGCCTGAGGACCGCCCTGCCCAGGCTGGGTCTCCGGCCTCCCCAGCTCCTGAGCGGGCCCGAGCCTCACCCCTCCTGCCTGCTCTGGTCCAGGGCTGCGTCGAGCCGGCCTCAGCCTGAGTAGAGCAGAAGGAAGAGCTGGAGGAGAAAGGGGAAGATGAGCTCCTGTCTGGGAAGGCGGGGGGGACTGGAAAAGGGCCTCTGGGAGGACAGGGCAAGTGGGGCAAAGCCAGTGTCCGAGCCCCCACCCCTCTCATTTCCCTCGGTGTCCCCTGAGGATGGGCCTGGGATGGCCAGGACCTGCTGGGTTTTCTCGGGCTCTGCCTCCCCCGACAAGGGGCCGACCCAGGGATGCATCTGTGGGTCCTCCCCTGGAAGTCAGGCTGAGGTCAGGGCAGGGCCATCTTGACCTCTGACCCCTTGGCCTCTGGGTCAGTTCCCTGTTGCCAATCTAACAAACTTCCACAGCTTGGGAGCCTAAAACGAAAACTTGCTTTCAGTTCTAGAAGTCAGCAATCTGACGTGGGTCTGGTGGGCTGAGCCAGGCGGTTCCTATGGAAACTGTGATGGGGAAGTTCCTTGCTTTTTTGTTTTTAGAGGCCAGCCTCCCATATTTCTTGGCTCGTGGCCCCCTTCCATTTCCAAAACCAGCACCAGCCTGTCAAATCCCTTTTGCGTCTCAGCACTGCCCTGCTACTCGCCCCTGGTGGTGACCTTTAACCCACCAATGACCTTTGACCTACCCAGACACTCCAGGATCCTCTTCTGATTTTAAGGTCAGCTGATTATTAATTCCACCGGACAACATTAAATCCTCCGCCGTGGAAACTAACATAGTCAGCGGCCCAGGGATTAGGATGTGAGCATCTTTATGGGGTGGACATTATTTTGCCCACCACAGCCTTCACCCTGTGGAGTGCCTTATCCTCCCCAGGAAAGCAAAGGTTCACTCACCCTCCTCGGCCTGGGGCAGTTGAGACGCAGGCGTGACCCACCCCGCCTGTGCCTGCGGGAACGCCCCTCTGTGACTGGGTTTGTAGCCTGCTCTCTAGGACTTGTTCCCCACTTTCCAGGTACTGTGGCCAGAAATTGGCCCGTGTAAATGGTTCACGAAGGCCTTTGTACATTTGTAGAAGTTTGCAGGTTTGAGGTTATTATTATTTTTTGATAGTATGCTTTTGTATGTTTTTTTAAGAACAAACTCTTGGTTTTCATAGCTTAATATAAAGCTGATTTCAAAAGTGACTGTGGAGTGATTTCTCTTGGGAAAGGCTTTCTCAGCCTCTTGGGGTCTGGCAGACTCTGTCCTCCAGCGCCTCCTGCCCACCACTCACTGTGAGCGTGACCTTTGGGAGGGTCTGCTGTGGGCCCAGGCCCCTCACTCCACCCTTCAGTTTCCTCACCTGGAGGTGGTGATCACGAACCTGTCTGACTTCCCCCACAGTCCTTTACAGAAGAGGGGGACAGCGACATTTCAGCTCTGTGTGTCGGACCCAGCGGGAACTGGCTCTCGTTTTCCTGGAACTGACCTCGAAGGGCCCAGCTGTGACCACAGCTTGCCCCAGCTCTCCTCCATACCCCCATCCTGGCCCAGGATTTGCAGAAGGGCAGAGTCCCTGGGAGGCAAAGGGGAACCTTGGTGAACTCATTCCAGAGAGCTGGGGGGTGGGGGAGCCAGAGGAGGGATGACGGTGGGCAGAGTCTGAGGTCCAGCTGGAAAGGCCTGGACGTCAGTGGCTGGAGCCAGAGGGAAGGCCCTTTGGGATGAGATGTGGGTGGGATGGACCCACTGATTGTGGGGAGCACACAGGGGCAAAGGGCGACAGGCCACCCCAGGCTGAGCTCCGAGTGTGGGCCCTGGGCAGGTTGGAGCCTTGGAGTATGGGGATGGCCGGTGGGTTTCCGCCGAGTTCCCCGTGTGGAGCATGGGAGGAGGGGGCAGGAGTGAAGGGGGAGCTCATGGAAGCTGAGGACCAGATGGAAATTTTCTGATCCAGGCAGATATTCATGGACCAAAGAGAGTGGATTTGGGCCCCAAAATGCAGAGGGCGCTGAGATGCACCCCCCCAGCCTCCCTGCAGCAGGGTGGGCCAGGGTCCAAGGAGAACAGAGGCGGTCAGAGGCGGGGCCCTGGGGTCGGGGAGCAGGCCAGGTGGACTCCATGCTGGCGCTGTGGGGGGCGCCATCCATGCTGTCCCTATAGGAGTGGGAGAGCCGCTAAGGTCCCGAGGGGTCACCAGCTCGGGCCCCTCCACCAAGGGCTCTGCATCAGTAACTTCCTGGTCACAGAAGGAAAATTCCTTTAAGGGAAGGATTCGCCCCAGAGGCGAGGAGTGGGTCGCTGGGCAGAGGGGACAGAGGGCAGGTCGCCCCGGCCCCATCCAGGCTCCTGTGAACTGGCAGGGAGGCCACAGTCAGCGGTGGGACAAGCGTGGATGGGACCCTCCAACCCCGCCCCGTCCCTGCAGGGGGGCAGTGGGGAGGGTGGCCCGGGCTCTCCCTGAAGGGCTCACATCCCTGGGGGGCCCGGAAGGAACAGGGAGCAAGTTAATAAACAGTCCAGGTTCAAGTGCGGGGCAGATGGCGTGGGGTGATGCAGCGGTTATGGGGGTGGGGCAGTCCCGCTGTGGCCACGGCGGTACTCACTGGGGGGCAGGGGCTTTTGGAGGGGGCACACGCATGTGCGCAGAGCGGGGAGGGGCAGTGCCCGAAGGGAAACAGCCTAGGACCTGGGAAGGGCTCGGGTTTTAGGGAAAGAAAGAGCTCAAGGCAGGGTTGGTCGGGAGTGGGGAGTCAAGCAAGCCCCCCCGAAGCGGCAGGCTGGCGCCGAGGGGGCCTTGGTTGGGGCTGGGCATTGGGGTCCACTCACTCCACTCACTCACTGTAAAGGGGGGAGCACTAGGGACTTTGAAGAGGCCGTTTGCTGTGATTGTGACTCGGAAAGAACTCTGGCTGCTGTAGGCAGAGCGGGGGTGCCGCAGGGAGGCCAGGGCGCCCTCGAGGAGTGCCAGGGTGCCCAGGGAGAGGCCTGGTCTGTGAGGGCTGAGACGGGGAGGTGAGGCTGGCCCAGGGCAGGGAGGCAGGGGAAGCCTCATTCCCATCCCGACGGGGACCGCGGGGCCTCCTGGCAGCCAGGGGAGTCCTGGGGGGAAGGCTGGGGTTTCTGGTTTGAAAGATGCGCAGGAAGGGAGGGTGGCTCATTAGGCTGCCCTGATCTCCTGGATCTTCCCTGGTGGTCCAGTGGCGAAGACTCAGAGCTTCCGCTGTGGGGTCACAGTTTTGGTCCCTGGTTGGGGAACTAGGATCCCGCACGCCACATGGCATGGTCAAAACATTGAAAATATTTAAAAAGAATAGACTGCCAACCCCCTAGTGTGTGGGTGACGACAGTGTCTGGTGAGGCTAACAGTCACCAGGAGCCCCCCCACAGCTACTCTGGGAGTGGGATGCCACAGCCCCCCTGGAGGCCACTCAGCAAGATCAGTGAAACCCACAGAGATTCCTGGGAACCATTCTGCTTCTATGAATGAGTCTTATCAACTCTCTAACATCCATGAGAAACGACAGGCACCAGGACAGTCACTTCCATTGTTGCAGCAAAGCACTGGGAACTCCCGGAGTGTCCATCAGTAGACGCGGGGGAAATTACTGCAGTGGTGCAGACAAAGGAGTGCTATGTGCCTTCGAGCGAGGAGGACGTTGTCTTGGTTCTGATTTGAAAATTGTCCCAACATATAAGGTTGAGAAAAATAACCAAAACACACAGTGTAGAAGAGTTGATGGTGTGCAGCCATGGATAAACAAAAGTAGGAAAAAATAGACATTTGTGTCTGCCTGAAGCTCCAAGTACACACAGAAGAACTGTACAAAAAGGATCTTCATGACCCGGATAATCACGATCGTGTGCTCACTCACCTAGAGCCAGACATCCTGGAAGGTGAAGTCAGGTCAGCCTTAGAAAGCATCACTACGAACAAAGCTAGTGGAGGTGATGGAATTCCAGTTGAGCTATTTCAAATCCTGAAAGATGATGCTGTGAAAGTGCTGCACTCAATATGCCAGCAAATTTGGAAAACTCAGCAGTGGCCACAGGACTGGAAAAGGTCAGTGTTCATTCCAGTCCCAAAGAAAGGCAATGCAAAAGAATGCTCAAACTACCGCACAATTGCACTCATCTCACACGCTAGAAAGAAATGCTCAAAATTCTCCAAGCCAGGCTTCAGCAATACGTGAACTGTGAACTTCCTGATGGTCAAGCTGGTTTTAGAAAAGGCAGAGGAACCAGAGATCAAATTGCTGATATCCGCTGGATCATGGAAAAAGCAAGAGAGTTCCAGAAAAACATCTATTTCTGCTTTATTGACTATGCCAAAGCCTTTGACTGTGTGGATCACAATAAACTGTGGAAAATTCTGACAGAGATGGGAATACCAGACCACCTGACCTGCCTCTTGAGGAACCTGTATGCAGGACAGGAAGCAACAGTTAGAACTGGACATGGAACAACAGACTGGTTCCAAATAGGAAAAGGAGTACATCAAGGCTGTATATTGTCACCCTGCTTATTTAACTTCTATGCAGAGTACATCATGAGAAACGCTGGACTAGAAGAAACACAAGCTGGAATCAAGATTGCTGGGAGAAATATCAATAACTTCAGGTATGCAGAAGACGCCACCCTTATGGCAGAAAGTGAAGAGGAACTAAAAAGCCTCTTGATGAAAGTGAAAGAGGAGAGTGAAAAAGTTGGCTTAAAGCTCAACATTCAGAAAACGAACATCATGGCATTGGGTCCCATGACTTCATGGGAAATAGATGGGGAAACAGTGGAAACAGTGTCAGACTTTATTTTTGGGGGCTCCAAAATCACTGCAGATGGTGATTGTAGCCATGAAATTAAAAGACGCTTACTCCTTGGAAGGAAAGTTATGACCAGCCTAGATAGCATCTTAAAAAGCAGAGATATTACTCTGCCAACAAAGGTCCGTCTAGTCAAGGCTATGGTTTTTCCAGTGGTCATGTATGGATGTGAGAGTTGGACTGTGAAGAAAGCTGAGTGCCGAAGAATTGATGCTTCTGAACTGTGGTGTTGGAGAAGACTCTTGAGAGTCCCTTGGACTGCAAGGAGATCCAACCAGTCCATCCTAAAGGAGATCAGTCCTGGGTGTTCATTGGAGGGACTGATGCTGAAGCTTAAACTCCAATACTTTGGCCACGGTGATGTGAAGAGCTGACCCATTTGAAAAGACCCTGATGCTGGGAAAGATTGGGGGCAGGAGGAGAAGGGGATGACAGAAGATGAGATGGCTGGATGGCATCACTGACTCAATGCACATGAGTTTGGGTGAACTCTGGGAGTTGGTGATGGACAAGGAGGCCTGGTGTGCTGCGATTCATGGGGTCGGGAAAAGTCGGACACAACTGAGTGACTGAACTGAACTGAAGCTCCAATACTTTGGCCACCTGATGAAAAGAACCAACTCATTGGAAAAGACCCTGATGCTGGAAAAGATTGAGGGCAGGAGGAGAAGGCGGGAACAGAGGATGAGATGTTTGGATGGCATCACCGACTCAATGGACATGAGTTTGACCACACTCTGGGAGATAGTGAAGGACAGGGAAGCCTGGCGTGCTGCAATCAGATACGACTTAGTGACTGAACAACATCTGTGCATTAAGGCAGCCTGGAAGAACATACCAGGAACAGAGCATGCTTGCTGGTGAGTGTGTGTGCACTTGTGGGTTGGGGGGAGGGGAGGGTTGTGGAGGGGATGGGGAGGGAGGCAGAGGTTGGGGAGGAGATATTTCACTGTGTGTCCAGCTTTAATTTTTTCAACTATTGAGCCATGTGAATGTGTAACACATTTTATAATCTAACATCTCATGGAGATGCTGTAGTTTCCAGGAGGAGATGAGACTTGTGAGTCTCGAGTGTGAGGTGGTCCAGCGATGCTGAGACCATGGAAGTGGTTTCGTCATCAGCCTGAGATTTTCTCCAACCAAGCTCAGCGCTCAGGAGCCGGCCTGCGGCCACAGGGTGGGCGTCAAAGGAGAACACGGCTTGGGTAGGCATCCCTGGCGGCTCGGCGGTAAAGAATCTGCTTGCAATGCAGGAGACCTGGGTTTGGTTCCTGGGTGGGGAAGATCTCCTGGAGACGGGAATGGCAGCCTACTCCAGTATTCTTGTCTGCAGAATTCCCTGGACAGAGGAACCTGGTGACTATAGGCCATGGGGTTGCAGAGTCGGACACGACTGAGCAACTTTCTTTCATGGTTCACGTCCTACGATCACACAGTGGGTGAGCAGGATGTGAGAGTACCCCCACGAGAGGTTAGAACAGTAAACTGGGGTCTCAGAGGGCAGGAGGGCTGGGGGGTGTGAGGGGGAGGGGCTGGGTCAGAGGATGGGGCCCCAGGGGGCTGAGGTGCAGGCACAGGGGTGGGGTGCTCTCGAGCATCCATTCTCCTCGTCAGCTCTGGACTCCACCGTCTCTCCTCTGCTCATGGTCTGCCCTCTGAGCATCCTTCCGTGACACTGGCACAGGCTTGTAGCTGAGCACCTTTATGGTCTCGGATCATTCGGGGTCCGGTTGAGAGGAGGAGACCACACCGAAATTGGGAGGGGGCCACTGAGGGACGGCAGCAGGGACCAGAGTGTGGAGGTGGCTACCGAGCATGGAGAAGGTGCACAACAGGCGGAGCGGGGCACTGAGGGTTGAGCAGGGCCTCAAGGAAGGGGTGAGTCTGGAAGAGCCCCTCGTCCCACCCCGACCCCCGCATTGGCTCCTGGCCCGGATTCAGGCCTCAGTGGGGAGGCTGCAGCCCCAGCAAAGTTCAGTGAGGCGCTCTGCCTGCAGAACTTGCTGGAAAGGCAGGCCCTGGGATGCCAGGTGAGCCACGCACTGGTAGGTGCTCCACTGGGAACCTGCTGCAGAGCCTCCTGGGAGGTGGTGGGGGCAGCGGTCCGGGGCGAGATGCACCAGGTGGCCGCCAACTGACAGGTGTGACACAGACGACCCCCTTCCTGGTTCACGGTCCCTCCAGCACCCGCTACTGATGAAGCTTAGCACTCTGCAAGGGAGAAAATTCCAGAATCCTCATGTGGGCCAGTGACAGAGGAGTTTGGAGCGGGGGACATGGATTGATGACAGGCGATTGGCTTCCAGATGCACCTCCTGCGCACTCAGCCTCCCGTGAACGTTTTCCACTCAACGCCGTCCACCCAGCCTTCCCACAAGTGGGGGTACTCACTTTTCCCCAGAATGAGGACGTGCTGTCCCAAGTCCCCTTATCTCTTCCCGGTTGTGCTCACTGCTTCCCACACTCAGTCACAGCCCCCTGGATGCTCTGTTACCTGCAGTCTGAACTGCAGAGTTAACCTCCAACAGATTGCAGGTACAATAACAAAGCCAAGGAGAGACAAGAGGGAAGCAGTTCACAAAGCACACAAAAACATTAAAATAGCGAAGACTTGGAGAAGGAAATGGCAACCAACTCCAGTGTTCTTGCCTGGAGAATCCTGTGGACGGAGGAGCCTGGTGGGCTGTTGTCTATGGGGTCGCAGAGTCGAACATAGCTGAAGCAACTTAGCATGCATGCATCCATTGGAGAAGGAAATGGCAATCCACTCCAGTATTCTTGCCTGGAGAATCCCAGGGACAGGGGAGCCTGGTGGGCTGCTGTCTCTAGGGTCGCAGAGAGTTGGACATGACGAAAGTGATTTAGCAGCAGCAGCAGCAGCAGCAAAGACTCAGGCGAAGCTCCCACAGCCCTAGTTTCTGTAACAGCGGGGAAGCCATGTCTGCGGACTCTTTTTCCCGTTGCTCATTCTTCTTCCCTTACTCAGCCTGGATCTCCCCCACCCGCAGCCAGATCCTCAGCTGGCAGGCTTGCTGGAGAATACGTACGTGATGAAATGACCTGAAGGAAGGTCCCTGAGGGGTCTGAGTCCTGGCTCCCCTGCCCTGCTATGGTTGATGTGGTTTTCCATTCGCCCTTCCTGTAGGTTGTAGAAATTGTTGGAAGAGCTCCAGAGAACGCCCTGCTCTGCAGGCCAGCCCTCCTGTCCTCGCTGCAAAGTGGCCACACAATGGCCCCCGGGAACAGAATTGGTCACGCCAGCCACAGAGCAATCCCTTGCTGGCCTTTTGCATAATAAACCCCAGAGGGCCAGGTAGTAGTATTGCCTTTCAATTTAATAAAGCCGCTGGGTGCTCCGTGGCTGCAGTATTCCCCATGGAGGACTGAGACCCTCAAGTCAGCAGAGCTCAAGGTTGGGTGTAAGAAAGGGTCCACCGCAGCTACTCCTGGCCCTGGACCTGTGCGTTTTGAGTATGTATTTATTTACCTGGCTGCACCAGTTCTTAGTGGTGGCATGTAGGATCTGGTGCCTCCACCAGGGATCGAACCCTGCCTCCTGCATGGGGAGCTCAGAGTCTTAGCCACTGGACCACCAGGGGCGTCCCTGGACCCATGCATTTTGCTACGGCAGAAACAGACCCATGTAATTGTCTCTGACCCAAACCCCTGTGGAAGCCCATGAAGTTGAGAGAGCCTCGTCCTTCCTGGACGTTGTCTCCCATCTGGCACCACAACCGAATCTTCCCTGGGTCACTCAGCCCCTCCATCGGGCTGGTCACTTCCAGGTGTGCAGTGAGACCAGTGAAGTCGATGGCCGGGAGCCCACACCGCTGCACCCCCTTAGCTGTGACGTGAATCCCTCTCTGAGAAGCCCAGATAAGGCATTTCGCGAGTGTGAGTCGTGGCGCTGATGGAAGTTACGGTCAAGGAAGCCAAGCCACATCTCTGTCCAGAATGCATCTATTCCAGGAGGGTGAGTCATGGCCCCTGCTGATGGGAGAGGGCCGGTGTAAGCCACCTGCTGCCAGGCAGCCGGCTGCTGTCCCTGGGGAATCGTGCCACCAGAGCCAAGTGCTGACCTCCGCCACTGTCAAGATAAGGCACTGGGCAGTTGCCAGAGCTGCCTGGGAAGAGGAAGTCTGTGCTGTTGACCCCAAGCAGAGCCTGCGTCCCTGTCACCGTAGCTGCTTTGTTTATGGAGCCACAGCGAAACCACTGGAGCAGCCAGGGGCAAAGAGGCTCTTACGGGTTGATTTATGTCCCCCTCCGCACTTCATATTGAAGTCCCGATGCCCAGTACCCGAGAAAGTGACCTCATTTGGAGACACCATCTTTACAGAGGTAATCAGCTAAAATAAGGCCATTAGGGTGGGTCCTAGTCCAATATGACTGCTGATCTTATATCAGTAGAAAGGTGAGGGACTTCTCTCATGGTCCAGTGGTTGAGAATATGCCTTCCAATGCAGGGGACGTGGGTTCAATCCCTGGACCGGGAACTAGGATCCCACATGCTGTGGAGCAACTAAGCCCCACACAGTGCAACTAAATAACCTGCATGCCACAACTGAGACCCAGCACAGCCAAAAGTACATCAATATGTACATTTTAAGAGAGAGCTGGAAACACACACACATACACGGAGAACGCCATGTGAAGATGAGAGCAGAGATTGGGGCGATGCTCCTGCAAGCCCGGGAACACCAAAGGCCCCCAGGGAGCCTCCAGAAGCGAGGCGAGAAGCACGAACAGATTTCTTGCCAGCACTCAGAAGGAGCACCCTCCCAGCAACTCAGTCCTGGACTTCTGGCCTCCAGAACTGTGAGACACATACTTCTGTTGTTCACCCAGTTTGTGGCACTTTGTTAAGGAAGCTGGAGCAAACTATGACAGAGGTTGATGACAAGTACACAGACCTTAGTCCTCTCACCTGATTAACGAATCGCTTCCGAAGCGGATGCCCTTTGATAAGCTTTCACACGGGGGACAGATCTCCGTCTGCACCCACTTTGAGAGGTGGTCCATCTACTCACTTCTTCCCCAGGCTTTCTTGTCAGAAACTCCCAATTCTCTTTGGTGTCCTCCAGCCAAAGTGTTAGCCACTGTCTAAATTAGAGTAAATCCATCTCTCTGGCCATCTCTCCCTCTACACATAGTCGACAGCCAAGCACGTTGCTCCGAGCTCTGCAGCCTGGGTGGAGGCTCCTTCACCAGCACCCTTCAGGGTCACTGCTGAGTGGGGCCGCAGTGCACTTCCAGGGAGAACCAGGGTATCGACAGACCCGCAGACAATCAGGCTTGAGTGTTTCTTACTCAACAGCCCAAGAGGCTTCAGGCATAGGCTGAGAGAAGGGAGGCGAGGCGATGCAACTGGAATTGGTGTTGGAGTCACTTTCTACTCTTCTTACTGGGTTGGCCAAAAAGTTCATTTGTAACATCTTCCAGGAAAACCCAACAAACTTTTTAGCCAATCCAATGCTTGTGCCTCCTGGGGCTGCCTGAGCTTGAGTCTTTCATTCAGACCATGCAATGATGGAAAAGCTACTGGACACATCAAACCTTCTGGCTTAGTGGGTCGAGCAACACTTAGCTCATGATGGGAAACTCATGCTGAGTGGTCGCTGGATGTCCATGGATGGGGATTCACTCTCCATTGAATCCAAATGCAAACCAGCAGTTTCTCAGAAGGAAAATAGTCAGCTGAAGAAGAGAGCGGAGGGTTGCTCCAGAGATCTGGCTGTGCTTTTCCTAAGGATGCTGTCATGGGTATTTTGAGCATCACTGGATCTGCCGGATTATAGGTGGTAATCTCCACAACAGGTACAGCGGCTTGTGCGGAAGAGTGGCCTCCACCTGCAGAGCCTTCCCTTGCTCTGGTCTCTTCTTGAAACTGGCTACCAACAGGGAACTCTGCAGATGGGTCATCTCACAGCACACCAAGATGTGTTGCTTCCAAAGTCTAAAAAGACCTACCAAGAATTTGCCTCCTTTTTTTCATGAAAGTGAAAGTCATTCAGTCGTGCCCAACTCTTTGTGACCGCATGGACTATACAGTCCTGGAATTCCCCAGGCCAGAATACTGGAGTGGATGGCTTTCCCTTCTCCAAGGGATCTTCCCAACCCAGGGATCAAACCCAGGGCTCCATATTGCAGGCAGATTCTTTACTAGCTGAGCCACAAGGGAAGCCCTTTTTTCATGGTAGCTGGTAAAACATGCAGCAATTTCCCTTTCATCTTAGAGGGGATGTTTTAAAAATCTCCATACCAAATAACTCCCAGAAATTTAAAATCACAGGCCCCTAAATTTTTTTGGTGCAGGAGGGGTTATCACGCATCCTATAGTTCACATGTATCTTATTAATGTATCTGAAGTACTTCCTATTTCCTGTTTATCAGATCTAATCAGCATGATGTCATCAATGGGTCGACCAGTTGTAATGTTCAGTTGAATAAGATCAATTCATAGAGACGAAAAATACAATGGTGGTTGTGAGGGGCTAAGATGAGGAGGGCATGGGGAGTTATTATTTAATGGGAACTGAGTTTCAGTTTTGCAAGAGGAAAAAAATTCTCAAGATAGTTGGTGGTGATGGTTGCATAACAGCATAAATGTATTCAGTGCTACTAAACAGTATACGTAAAATTAGTTAAAATGGGACATTTTATGTTATGCATACATTACCACAATGTAAAAAAGAATTTCTTTCTGCAAAAAGTAAGCTAAGCATAGATTAAAACAGAAAATTTTTGTGTTTTTGTGTGACTGTATTTTAAAAAGTCAGTGTGTTAAGACCTCTATACTAGCAGAGTAGACAAAAGATTAGCAGCGTGGCCTTCCCCTGAACATTTTTAGAAATGCAGAATGCCTGCCTTAGACTTTCTGGATTAGAATTCATAAAAGAAGAATTCCTAGGTGACTCACATGCAAATTAAATGTTTTCTTCAGCTTTTAAAAAAGCACCCGTTACAAATAATAAGAAAGATAGTAGAGATCTCTGTGGAATATACTGTGGCAGAGAGCAGGAGAATTTACATAGTTTAGAGGCAAGATTGTTAAGGTCCTGCCAGGTAAAAGCAAACTGTTTCTGACGGTCCCTGATAATTAGTACAGAGAAGAAGACAATGACGAGTCTAATAGTCACATGCCTAGTGCCAGGGCCGTTGTGATTTGTCCCAGTAAACCTGCTACATCTGGGACAGCAGATATAAGTGGAGTCACCGCCTGATTCCATTTCTCACAGTTCAGAGTCCTTCTCCCAGATCCATCCAACATCTGCGCAGGCTAAGCTGGCTAGTCAGGTGTGTGGGAACGTAATAGGCATTCCCATTCCTGCTTCTTTCAAGTCTTCATGGTGGCAGTAATCTTTGCAGTTGCCCAGGGACACAATCACGGGTAGGACCAGGATCAAACAGTGAAGCACCAGGACACAAACTTTAAAGAGGTGCTCATCTCAGGATCACNTGCTGATCTTATATCAGTAGAAAGGTGAGGGACTTTTCTCATGGTCCAGTGGTTGAGAATATGCCTTCCAATGCAGGGGACGTGGGTTCGATCCCTGGACCGGGAACTAGGATCCCACATGCTGTGGAGCAACTAAGCCCTACACAGTGCAACTAAAGAACCTGCATGCCACAACTGAGACCCAGCACAGCCAAAAGTACATCAATATGTACATTTTAAGAGAGAGCTGGAAACACACACACATACACGGAGAACGCCATGTGAAGATGAGAGCAGAGATTGGGGCGATGCTCCTGCAAGCCCGGGAACACCAAAGGCCCCCAGGGAGCCTCCAGAAGCGAGGCGAGAAGCACGAACAGATTTCTTGCCAGCACTCAGAAGGAGCACCCTCCCAGCAGCTCAGTCCTGGACTTCTGGCCTCCAGAACTGTGAGACACATACTTCTGTTGTTCACCCAGTTTGTGGCACTTTGTTAAGGAAGCTGGAGCAAACTATGACAGAGGTTGATGACAAGTACACAGACCTTAGTCCTCTCACCTGATTAACGAATCGCTTCCGAAGCGGATGCCCTTTGATAAGCTTTCACACGGGGGACAGATCTCTGTCTGCACCCACTTTGAGAGGTGGTCCATCTACTCACTTCTTCCCCAGGCTTTCTTGTCAGAAACTCCCAATTCTCTTTGGTGTCCTCCAGCCAAAGTGTTAGCCACTGTCTAAATTAGAGTAAATCCATCTCTCTGGCCATCTCTCCCTCTACACATAGTCGACAGCCAAGCACGTTGCTCCGAGCTCTGCAGCCTGGGTGGAGGCTCCTTCACCAGCACCCTTCAGGGTCACTGCTGAGTGGGGCCACAGTGCACTTCCAGGGAGAACCAGCGTATCGACAGACCCGCAGACAATCAGGCTTGAGTGTTTCTTACTCAACAGCCCAAGAGGCTTCAGGCATAGGCTGAGAGAAGGGAGGCGAGGTGATGCAACTGGAATTGGTGTTGGAGTCACTTTCTACTCTTATTACTGGGTTGGCCAAAAAGTTCGTTTGTAACATCTTCCAGGAAAACCCAACAAACTTTTTAGCCAATCCAATGCTTGTGTCTCCTGGGGCTGCCTGAGCTTGAGTCTTTCATTCAGACCATGCGATGATGGAAAAGCTACTGGACACATCAAACCTTCTGGCTTCGTGGGTCGAGCAACACTTAGCTCATGATGGGAAACTCATGCTGAGTGGTCGCTGGATGTCATGGATGGGGATTCACTCTCCATTGAATCCAAATGCAAACCAGCAGTTTCTCAGAAGGAAAATACTCAGCTGAAGAAGAGAGCGGAGGGTTGCTCCAGAGATCTGGCTGTGCTTTTCCTAAGGATGCTGTCATGGGTATTTTGAGCATCACTGGATCTGCCGGATTATAGGTGGTAATCTCCACAACAGGTACAGCGGCTTGTGTGGAAGAGTGGCCTCCACCTGCAGAGCCTTCCCTTGCTCTGGTCTCTTCTTGAAACTGGCTACCAACAGGGAACTCTGCAGATGGGTCATCTCACAGCACACCAAGATGTGTTGCTTCCAAAGTCTAAAAAGACCTACCAAGACTTTGCCTCTTTTTTTTCATGAAAGTGAAAGTCAGTCATGTCCAACTCTTTGTGACCCCATGGACTATACAGTCCTGGAATTCGCCAGGCCAGAATACTGGAGTGGATGGCTTTTTCCTTCTCCAAGGGATCTTCCCAACCCAGGGATCAAACCCAGGGCTCCACATTGCAGGCAGATTCTTTACTAGCTGAGCCACAAGGGAAGCCCTTTTTTCACAGTAGCTGGTAGTTTTACTACCAGCAATTTGCCTTTCATCTTGGAGGGGATGTATTAAAATTCTCCAGATCAAATAATTCCCAGAAATTTAAAATCACAGGTCCCTAAATTTTTGTGGTGGGAGAGGGGTTATCACGCATCCTATAGTTCACATGTATCTTATTAATGTATCTGAAGTACTTCCTATTTCCTGTTTATCAGATCTAATCAGCATGATGTCATCAATGGGTCGACCAGTTGTAATGATCAGTTGAATAAGATCAATTCATAGAGACGAAAAATACAATGGTGGTTGTGAGGGGCTAGGATGAGGAGGGAATGGGGAGTTATTATTTAATGGGAACTGAGTTTTAATTTTGCGAGAGGAAAAAATTCTTAAAGATGGTGGTGATGGTTGCATAACAGCATAAATGTACTCAGTGCTACTAAACTGTATACGTAAAATTGGTTAAAACAGGAAGTTTTAGGTTATGTGTATATTACCACAATGTAAAAAAGAATTTCTTTCTGGAAAAAGTAAGCTGAGCATAGATTAAAACAGAAAATTTTTGTGTTTTTGTGTGACTGTATTTTAAAAAGTCAGTGTGTTAAGAGCTTGATACTATCAAGAGTAGACAAAAGATTAGCAGCGTGGCCTTCCCCTGAACATTTTTAGAAATGCAGAATGCCTGCCTTAGACTTTCTGGATTAGAATTCATAAAGGAAGAATTCCTAGGTGACTCATACGCAAATGAAATGTTTTCCTCAGCTTTTAAAAAAGCACCCGTTACAAATAGTAAGAAAGATAGTAGAGATCTCTGTGGAATATACTGTGGCAGAGAGCAGGAGAATTTACATAGTTAAGAGGCAACATTGTTAAGGTCCTGCCAGGTAAAAGCAAACTGTTTCTGACGGTCCCTGATAATTAGTACAGAGAAGAAGACAATGACGAGTCTAATAGTCACATGCCTAGTGCCAGGGCCGTTGTGATTTGCCCCAGTAAACCTGCTACATCTGGGACAGCAGATACAAGTGGAGTCACCGCCTGATTCCATTTCTCACAGTCCAGAGTCCTTCTCCCAGATCCATCCAACCTCTGCGCAGGCTAAGCTGGCTAGTCAGGTGTGTGGGAACGTAATAGGCATTCCCATTCCTGCTTCTTTCAAGTCTTCATGGTGGCAGTAATCTTTGCAGTTGCCCAGGGACACAATCAGGGGTAGGACCAGGATCAAACAGTGAAGCACCAGGACACAAACTTTAAAGAGGTGCTCACCTCAGGATCACACAAATACCAAGCCTGCACATGAAATTGGTGCCCTAGGTGCCTCACTCCTTAGATGACACTCACTCCCAGGGTCACATGAGAAAAGTGTTGGGAATTAAGACATGCACCCACCATTGGTGTGACTGTAACTTAGCACAAAATTTCTCAAGGACATTTCAATATTTATTTTTAAAAATGTATTCCAAGGTTTCAAAATTATCTTGTAACTCCTCACCAAATTTGTTGTGTCCTGTGAAATTTTTAAGTTTCAGTTTATATTCTTACCAGGTCAGCAAGGCAACTATCATTCAAAAAAGTCAAATAATAGTTCTAAGCTCATAATTAAAAAGTCAGTTCTCTGCCCCCTGCTACCCCCACCACCACAGGCAGCCCCTTTCACTCTACCTGTGAATTCTGGTCCTCCTTGATTTTTAGTTTTAAGCGTTCTCTACTGAGTTGCTGTCATATAGGTCTTAAACAATTCTTTTCTAACTTATTACTAGGCTTTTCATGGTTTTAGCCAATATTGTGAATCAGACCTTTTCCTATAAAAATTATCTTATAAGATCCTGGGCAAAAAGTGTTAATCTAAGGAGTTTCGTACAGACATTTGTTTTCTAATCAGTGAACTTATCAGATTGTATCATTTGTTCTAAAGGGCTTTCAGTTTCTTCGATTTTCTGAGTGAACAATCCTGCCATTTGGGGACATCATACATGTATATGTGCATTGTGTAATCTCTGTACAAAATACACCTTGGAGAAGATTCCGGGAAGATGATAGAAGAAGAACAAGAACTCTGTCTCCCCCCTTAGACAACAATCACGTGGACAGAGTCTTTCTGATGCAATTATTTTGGAACTCTGGAGTCTGTTGAAGGTTTGCAAGTTCTAGGGGAATATTTGGATGATAAATTTTGGTTGGTGATTAGTTTTGGGCAATTTCAGCTCTTAGCACAGTAGCGGCTACCCATCCTCATCTCCCAGCCGTTTGGCAGCTAGCTATTTACATGCTCTTGGAGCAGCCTGCACATAGCATGTGGGAGCTTAGGTGGGCAAAAAGGACTCTGCCTTCCAAATACTGGGCACCTGCGCTCCCATCACTGGTGCTGCGTCTGATCACAGAGGTGCACAAAGCGGTGGCAGCCATTGTGGCTGCACGCGTCCCTCTCCAGCTGCAGGACCCGCCCCCGCTAGGACCCGCCCCCCCAGGACCCGCCCCCGCTAGGACCCGCCCCCGCTAGCTGAAGCGGCTCGTGGAGGACTCAAAGAGCCATTGCCCTTCCCACCTTCATTTTTTGCTTTTTCCATTTTTAGGAGCCTGAACTGCATAGTTGGGGGGACTTCGGAAGTGACAGCACATACCCAGGAAAGACTCACAAAGATATTATATTCACACCTCAGGCTAATCCTCTGCACAGAAACAGCCTGCAACAATAAAAGTAAAAACAATAACAAAACCCAGAAAACCCTGGGGAAGGAGGAAAATCTGATTTCCAGAGTTACTACATTATGATTGGAAATGCCCACTGTACAACCAAAAAATCGCAAGACATAGAAAGAAACAGGAACATACGGCCCATTCACAGGAGAAAAGTAACCAACAGAAACTATTTCTGTAAAAGACCTGATGGCAGATAAACTCGACCAAGACTTTAAAACAATTATCTTAAAGAAGCTCAAAGACAGGAAGATGCGAAGAAAGTCAAGGAAACAATGCGGGAACAAAATGAAAATATCAGTAAAGAGAAAACCTAAAAAGAACTCCCTCCTCCCCAAAGTTCTGGAGCTGAAAAGTACAATTTATTGTTGTTCAGCTGCTAAGTCATGTCTGACTCTTTGCAACCCCTTGGACTACAGCAGGCCAGGCTTCCCTGTCCTTCACTATCTCCCAGAGTTTGCTCAGATTCATGTCCAATGAGTCAGTGATGCCATCCAACCATCTCATCCTGTCATTCCCTGCTCTTCCTGCCTTCAATCTTTCCCAGCAGCAGGGTCTTTGCCAGTGAGTTGGCTCTTCACATTGAGTGGTTGAAGTATGGGAGNTGTCAACCAAGAGTCGTATATCCAGCAAAACTGTCCTTCAAAAGTGAGAGAGAAGTGAACATGTGCGTGTGTGCTAAGTGGCTTTAGCTGTGTCTGACTCTTTGTGACTTCATGGACCGTAGCTCAGCCGACTCCCCTGTCCACAGGATTTTTCAGGCAAGAATGCTGGAGTGGGTTGTCATGGCCTCCTCCAAGAGCTCTTCCTGACCCAGCGATCAAAGCTGCTTCTTTTATGTCTCCTGCATTGGCAGGCAGATTCTTACCACTAGCACCACCTGGGAAGACCAGGAATGATCATACTCCCTAATAAACAAAATTGAGAGACTCCATGACCACTAGACCTGACCTGCACGAGATGCTCAAAGGAGTCATCCAAGGTGAAGTGAAAGGGCATTAGACGGTAACCTGAAGCCACATGGAGAAGTTTAGATCCCAGTAAAGGTAAATACATGAGCAATTATAAAAGCTAGCGTTATTGTCAGAGTGGTTGGTACCTGTACCTTTGCTTGTTTCCTACCGAATTAAGTGATGGATACACTAAAAAACAAAAACAAAAACAAACAGTTTCTAGTGCAAAGCTAGTATTACTATAACTTTGGTTTGGAACTCCAAATCTTGTTTTCCATGAAATTTAGGAGAATAATGCACTTAAAAGAATTAATGGTTTATATTTTTGGGAAGACATGTGTAATGTAAGTACGTAACATTAAGCTTTTGATTGCAATGTAAGTGCTGAGGCATCTGTTTCAGAAGACATCCATTTTAAATAAACATATTATCAGCTGTATGAAACAGCTACTATCAAAACAGCAAGTTAAGGAACTAGGCCTCCCACACTCAAGAAGCTCCCCTTTCGGAACACTGTGGGAAACCTAGAAAACTGACAACGTGGAGGAAAACTAAACCCTAACTCCTGCTCTCGTGCTTCAGTGACAAGTGACCCATGCAGCCCCAGACTCCATCCTGGGACCACGACAAGGGCAAGCCCCCACGTTCTCTGTCTCTCTTTCTCTCCCACAACCTGTGTGGTCCTCAGTGTGCTGTGCCCCCTCCAGGACCTGTGAGTAATGAAGCTCGTTCCTCAAAGTTCCCTGAGGGGTTTTTGCTGACGTGTGTCCTGCAATCGTAACAAGAAACACAAGGCCAGCCCAGTCAGAGCACTGGTCCTGGTGGCAGAAGGCCTGTGGTGTTCACTGTAACAGGGCCCAGCCAGTGCCTCAGATACTCCTAGCCAAGAGCA
>SJYO01033432.1:0-110000 GCA_006410555.1 Capra ibex
GAACCGTCCTTTCACTACTGTTTGGATCTGTCACACAACTTTTCGTCTCTGTAATGACACGACTGTTTCCAGGTATATCAGTTCCGATACCCGAAGGGTCACCAGTACATGCCAACACTCTCTACCCGATATTTCTTCCGTCTTGAGGTTTCTTAACTACGGAAGCTTGACACCACGACCTTTTCTGAGGACTTGCAGGGAACCCGTCGTTCCTCTAGTTTGGTCAGTTAGAATTCCCTCTAGTAGTTGGGACTTATAAGTTACCTTCCTGACTATGACTTCAACTTTGAGATCGTAAACAAGTAGACTACGCTTGTCCGTTGAGTGACCTTTTCAGGGACTACGACCCTTTCTAGTTTCCGTCTTCTTCTCCCGAAGTCTCCTACTCTTCCGACATACTGTAAGAACTACGTTACTTGTACTTGAACCCGTTTGAGGTCCGCTACCACTCCCTGTCCCTCCGGACCTCACGACGTCGGGTACCCCAACGTTTCTCGACCTGTGTTGACCCACCGATTTGTTGTTATGTCAAGCTTCGTCCATAACTTGTAGTGTCAATTCTCTTTGTTCTTTCCTTATCTTTAGGATAAAAAGTCAATCAATCTTAATACAGTTTTAACTATCTACCAAATTCATTAAATAGAAATAACTGGTTTGGTTATATAAACAAGACACAAACAGTAGAATAAGAATGGCGAGACATAAAACAAAGGGATGAAATAGTTCCTTTACAAATAAGTACATAGAAAGATCATTAGAAAAAAATTTTTAATTAAAAATAATCTCGTATCAACTAAATGTTATAACACAATCAAAGTGTACATATCGTTTCACTTAGTCGAGATGCATATGAATATATGTGAGAAAAAATCTAAGAAAAGAGTATATCCAGTAATCTCGTATAATTCATCTCAAGAGACACGATATGTTTTTAAAGTATAGTCAATAGAATATATATTATAGACATATAAAGTTAGAATTAAAGGGTCAAATAGGGAGGGGAGGAAAGGGGGAACCATTGGTACAAACAAAGGATATACACACTGAGATCTCTAGAACTCCTTCTACGAAACATAAAACATAAGATGATCAAATAAAATACGTAAGGTTCATTATGATTAATCTAATATTGAATTTTTAAAAGTTTCAGTTTGTATTTTATAATAAGTAAATAAATAAAGAAGAAAGTAGGTAGACAAACTTTTCAATAGACTATACATAGTCCACCAACAATCTATGACCCTCAAAATTACATTTATGTTTGACAGGAAAAAATTTTTATATGTTTGACAGGAATTTCATTTATTAACATGACTTAACACCTCCTAAGGGTGATGCTTAACTAAAAATATCGTGGTACTCAATTTATGTTACTTTTACTAATAATAAACTTATTTAGTCAAGGAGTGGAGATTAATACCGTCAAATATCGATGTAATAAAATTCTAATAAATATCTTACAAAGTGATGATAGTGTAAGTTGTCCGTAAGTTAAGAAAGACTTCTTAAAAAAAATTACTTATACTTAATTGACATAAACTACTCCCAACCTTCTACTCGTGGTTTTACCGTCTCTTGGTGTATAGTGTTTCGTCTCTTATAGTCACACTATACTTGTCTTTTGTCGTCCGTCGTAGGACACTGTCAGTCATATCGACAGAATCTAAAACTTTACTGTGTTCTTCAGGAACTTCCCGTACACATAGTTATATACGTTGGACACAAAGAAAAAAAAGGTTTCGAAATTGTTTAGATTAGACAGTAAAGAACCACCGTGAAAGACTCCGTCTTAAAGCTTCACTAATATAAGGGATATCTATTACTGTAACTTTATCGGTGTAAATAATCACCTTCCATCTTGCTTATAAGAGAGTCTACCTTGTGTCATTTCCTAAGTAATCACCGTGAGTTACCAAAAGATCTCGTAATTAAAAACATTCGTAAGATTTTAACGACAGTCAGACTTTTTTTAAATGTTTATAAGTTGTGTGTTTTACACCATCGTACAAAGTCATACGAGGAAGTTACAAGGGAAGTTATACTAAAAGACTAAAATCATCGTATTACATGTGTACTTTAAAAGTGTTAAAGTAGAACTACTAGAAAATGTTGGCCTTTGGGTAAAGAGAGTGTTGATCTAGTTCTTTCTATTATAAGGGTCGTACAGTGATCTAGGGAGAAGGAGTACGAAGAAAAGTGAGTAAGTGTGGACCCTTTTTGTGAGAAGATACAATTATCGTGAATAAAGAAACTAGGTGAAAACAAAAATTACATTTACCACAATTTATAATGTAAGATAAAACAGACGACGACGACGACGACGACGACGACGAGAGAAGTCAGCACAGGCTGAGACACGCTGGGGTATCTGCCGTCGGGTGGCCCGAGGGGGTAAGGACCCCAAGAGGTCCGTTCTTATGACCTGACCCAACGGTAAAGGAAGAGGTTACGTACTTTCACTTTTCACTTTCACTTCAACGAGTCAGCACAGGCTGAGAATCGCTGGGGTACCTGACGTCGGATGGTCCGAGGAGACAGGTACCCTAAAAGGTCCGTTCTCATGACCTCACCCCACGGAAACGGAAGAGGTGATAAAACAGATCAAAAGTTTTAACTCAAACACTCTAAATATAAAAAGTATAACACGTACATCAATATCCAACACGTAACAGTAGTTCAAAGTGACGCCCCTGTGTGGTTTTAAATAAATGGGTAAGACTATAGTTATCTCTAAATCTATAGAAGGTCTAAATCTAATGATTATGTAATGTTTATTATAACCTTATTAGTAAGTTAATTATCAACTATACAAGACCGTTTTTATACATGTGTAAAAATCAACCTTACCTACACTACCAATATACATGTGAGTGGTAGTTCTATACGGTTTTAATAAAGTTTGAATGTGAGTATGGTCATCACATACTCTTAAGGTCAGTAAGGTGCAGGAGTGGTTATGAACCATAGAAAATACGAAAAAGTAAAATTGATAGACCAAACCATACACAAAGATACGGTACTCTGTAAGTTTAACGTAAGTAAGAGGTTTAATAATGTTTTTAACCACTGATGAATATACAAATGACAGTGAAAAAGGGAGAAAACACTTCATATGTAAAATACATTAAACAGGGAGGGAGGAAAAGAATAACGATAACATGCTCATAAAATCTATAAAACTTATAATTAAAAACAACTTGAATACACAACGTTTATAGAATAGGATCAGACACCGAGTAAAAAGTATGAAAGTCGTCACAAAAAATTAAATTTTTTAATTAAAATTGAATTAAGTAAGACAGTAAAAAGACACCCATCGTGGAAAACACCAGATAAGGTCTATAATTTCTTCTATACATATAACGTAAAGTGTAAATTGAGACGTAATTTTTTTTTGACAACATACTTGTTTTACACATAGAAAAGGGTGTTACACATAGGTTGACTAGGTCATTATGAGTATCTTTTACCACATAAAAGAGGGTTAGATATCACAAAAGAAACGGTATTTAATTTACCGAATTACAAATAAAGTCTTAAACCAAAGACCCGAGACATAAAGAATATTATCATAAAAATTGGTGTAAATTTTCCTACTCATTAAACAAAAAATTCCTTCAATATCTTTAATAGGAGTACGGATGGAAATTCTTTACTTTTCTATTCCAATTTTAGATATATAAAGAGGAGATAAGACGAGAAGAACATGATGGACTACCTTTTTAACTCTACATTATTTAGAGTTCCTCTAATTCACTTGATGTTTTTAGTTAATATCTTAGGTTAAAAGATCGGATATTTAACCACCCTAAAGGTAATACTTTTTACCGGTACAAAGATACTTTTTAGTCTATTTGACAAAGTATAAGACTATTAATATCCCAATAATTCTTCCACAAATTATCTTTGGTTAAAAAAAAAGGAACCATTTAACCGGTGTCTTAATAAAAGTAAGATGATTTATATTTCGAATGTATGTAAAAACCACTAAATCTCGGGTGACCGATTTAATAATAGACAACAAACGTTAGTCGGAATCGGAACGTACTTCGAGTAAAAAGAATGGACAAATCGTCTGTGATGTTATCTTAATTTAAAAAAGGAAGGAAGAAGACTGGATTGAGGATCTGTGACGTCTGTCATAAAGAATTCCCTCCCCATCCTCTCCTAAGATCGAAGAAATCACAGGTTACGAAAGATTCGTGGTACTTCAATTGATTACCGAGAGACCTATAAATACTTAATAAATAGTGAATAATAAATCGTAGTTACTTCAAGAATAATAGACGATTAACGTCCTAAAAAACACCAAATGAAGGACCGGTTCGTAGACTTAATAGTGAACAGGGGAGATGGGGTCACTGAAGAGTATTTGAAATAGTAAACTAAAGGTATGAAAACTTATAACTAAGAAAAGAGACCTTAAGGAAAATAATTTACACAAAGGAAATGTCGTACAAAAGGGAAGACTTATCCATGGTTTGTGGAAGAGAAGTTGTATCGGAAAGAAATATTAGTGGTTAAGCGAGGAAGTTGTAGGGTAGTTGTTGTTATTTGTAGGTGAAATTATCAGATCACGAGTAAATCCTCCAACGTGTATGACAATAAAATTAAAAATAATGTAAATGACACTATTTATCATACGTAGAAACAGGTAATTGAGACTACAGAAATTCTCACTTTGAGAACATAAGGTGTAACAGTGTAAAATCTATATATACTCTTTAATTTTTTTAATTACTTTGCTACTCCATCGTAAATGAATAGAGTTTATGAATTTAACTTTTACTCTAAATAGGTATTCGTACCTTAAACCTTAATTAACTAAACGAGAAGCTACCCTTTATTTAAACTACACACCATTCTTTATAGTTTACATTTCAACGTAAATAAATATAACAGAGGATGATCTTGAACTGATTGTACACAAGGTAACACTTTATATACTTTTACATTTAAGCTTTCTAGTCTCTGTTGGTTACTCTTTTGTTATTTTTAACCTCTAAATAACTTACTATTTATAATAATCTCTTTGTTCGTATTAGTTCCGTTTCATGTACTTAAGAAAATCATTTCATATTATCACACTTTGATCAAACGAAACAAAAACGATGTCTGTGGTCTATTACAGTCTCCTGTTACAAATTTCCAATTCATCTTTCTAACCATCTTTTTGTATTAATTTTTTCCTAAGTAATGATAACTATATAAATACGTAGGATTTGTTTTAATTGGTGAATGTTGGATAATGACTTTCGAATAAGACTAATCTTTAATTTTCGTAAGATTATTTACGTGTATCTGGTACTATTCTTTTCCGTTTTCCGTTTTTACTCAGTTAAATTTACACTTTTCTGGTTTAGTTTTTAAAAGACTAAACACTCTGGAACTATAGGTAACTCTTTACGTATTAAATTATAAATGTTTTCCAAAGTTTGTCACGGAATTATTAATTTATAGTTACTAGTCGATAATTTGTTCTTATTCCTAAAAATTTCAGAAGTATAGAAAACCAAGTACCCATATCACTGGTTTCGTGTGATTCTATAATAAGTGTCCCTCTAGATATATAAATAATTGTTTACTTCAAAAGATAGGTTTTAGAGAAATCTCTTCTATATTGTCTCAATGAAAAATAATATTTAGATACTCCCACTTTTTGATCAAAATCTTTTGTTAAAACTTAGTTACAGACACTACACTCGAACTTAACGAATTATTTTTAAACAACTCACTTATTTACTTGATCAGTTATTTGTTTGTCTTCTGTTTGAGTGATAGTGAGTCCTTTCAACTGACAAACTAGTTTATTTGATGTCTTAAAATTTTGTGTCTTTTTCTCTTTCATTGGTATTTGATACAAAAGAGAACAGAAATAGAATGAGATCCTTTTCAGTGTATTTCAAATTCAGATAAACTAATACGATTACGACTTATTTTGCCTCGCCCAGGGTGGGAGTAAGTAAGACTTACCTTAGGGTCCTGACCTTCTACACGTATAAACCTAAAGGAAGGGTAAGACGAGGTACATACAACATCGATACCGTCCCTTGACACCGGAGGAGATGGAGTAGATGACACTCCTGAGAAACGTGTTTGGATACATAATGAAGAACCGGTACGAAAGGGATTGACTAGAACAGTATACGAGATCGTGTCAGGGATTTTGGGAGAGGTAGAAGACCAAAGTAGAGTTCCTTTAGTCGAAACTACCTACGGACTAGGTCTACAAGAAGCAGGTGTGGAAGTGTCCCTACCTCAGACCCCACGAGTACGAGTACCGGGACCTGGCGATGTATCGGTAGACGATGGGCGACGCGATGAGTTGATAGGAGTGTTTAGGGTAGTAACGTTTCCGCCCAGACAGGTGGAAAGAGTCTCCCCACAACGAGTAGTAAGGGAAGGGAAAGGAGTAGTTCGCGGACGGGATGACGTCTCCGTTGCATTAGGGGGTGTGAATGACACTGGTGTACAGACACCGGTTCAACAGAACACCTTTATAGTTCCAGTTACGGTAGATACCAGACTAACAACGGGAGGACTAACCCCCAAAACTGTAGGACACGTAGTGTCAGAGGATGTGGTACTAGGACTCCCGTCACCAGTCGGAGAGGAGTCGTCTTCGAGCCGTCTTCCGGAAGTCGTGGACGTGCCGAGTGTAGACACGATATCAAAAGAGGATGTCGGGTCGGAAGAAGAGGAAGAAAAGGGTAGCGAAACCCCCGGTATGTTAGGGAGGGAGAACAGTGTAGTAATACCGGTTATAAATGGATGACAACGGAGGTTGATACTTAGGACAACACATACCCCACTTTTGGTTCGTCTATTCTCTGGCACAAAGTCCTTAGGAAAGTCCAAGATTCTTATGGTTTAGGGTTTCGTATACTCACCCGTAAGGGTCCTTTCTTTTCTCTTTCTACTCAAACTCAATGGACAAATCCGCCCTTAACCGTTTTAGAAACGTTCAAGATAAAACCGGTGATTTTACCCTGAATAGATCATCATTCACGTAGAGGTTTACGTACAGGACAGTACTCTTAGAGTCATAGTGGACGTGTGGTCGTTAGAAAGATACTTAAAGAATAAAGAGTAACGACACTTTCTAATCAGATTATTGATTGGGTTCAAAAGAACTTGTATTTGTTTAATCTGGTAAAAAGTATTTTTTCACTTATTTTACCCTCCTTTACTAAAACAAAATTTGTCACTTAAATTATTGATCTATCGGTCAACACTGAAAGGGGGCTTTTATATATGAGAGATGAAAATTAGTGATTGTTTTATAGAGAAAGAAAAGTTCCTTGTCCATCTCTCATAGGATACTACTTAAAATTCAAAGACCCTTAAAATAATCTTAGAGTGAAATATGACTTATCCAGAGAGAATCGGTCTGATGTGTGTGATAATATGATGTCTGATTAGACCACAAGTAAAAGGAAACTTTGACATAAAC
The DNA here is from genome assembly GCA_006410555.1 of Capra ibex. Lineage (NCBI taxonomy): Eukaryota > Metazoa > Chordata > Mammalia > Artiodactyla > Bovidae > Capra > Capra ibex. Next base: position 7,454 of record SJYO01033432.1, read on the forward strand.
TTTTGTGCGTTAGACCTTCCACTCCATCTATTTAGATTCGTTTAGATGTTTTATCGTATTGAATAAAAATATTCTTACCGTACTCTAACCTAGTTTTAACTGACAAAAGTAGAGTAGAGGTTAACAATTTGATTATTCTTTATAAAGTCTATTAATTTTAAGACTATTTGTTCACTCCCTGATAGTAATTCTAATACGGTTTAATTATTCGTTCACTCCCTGATTTCCTTTACCGTGAAAAATAATCAAAAAAGTCTTGAATGGGTTAATATATACTCTTCAAATCTCATGAGACTTAGATGAAAATAGAGAGAAAAGTTGACTTTTTTTTTCGTGTGTAACAGAGAGGGGTTAAGTCAATTAGTGTGTGTTTTATAACGTAACTTAATAAATTAACGAAAAGAAATGATAGAACATTTTAGGATGTCTTGTTGAGATAGGGGATTTGACGTTAATAGGAGGGACATAGTAGGGTAAAGAGACAAGTGGAACTGGAGTTTTGAAGATTTTGCTCAAAAATTGTAAGAGAGGTCAAAAAGGGGAGTTTAACTTTAGTGAGAAAGGGATCAAAAAGAAAGACAGTAGTGAAGGTAATTGACTTTAACGAAGACAGTCAGAGTGATTCCTGAAGGGGTTATTGTTTATTTCAATAAATACCCAAGTATATAGATGATGACGCCCGTTCTTAGGGAATCTTCTTTACCTCATCGGTAGTACCAGTTGTCTTCTCAGGTTTTACGTCATAAACCTACGTTAGAGTTTTTACTGTCTTACTAGAGACAAGTAAAGGTTCCGTTTGGTAAGTTATAATGTCATTAGGTTCAGATACGGGGTCGGTCATTACGACTTCTTCGACTTCAACTTACCAAGATACTTCTGGATGTTCTGGGAAATCTTAATTGTGGGTTTTTTCTACAGGAAAAGTAATATCCCCTGACCTTACGTTTTCATCATTCAGTTTTTTGTGGACCTCATTGTCCGTTTAAGTCGGAACCTTACGTCTTACCTCGTCCCGTTTCTGATTATCTCAAAACAGTTCTTTTACGTGACCAGTATCGTTTGTGGGAGAAGGTTGTTGTATTCTCTTCTGAGATGTGTACCTGTAGTAGTCTACCAGTTGTTACTTTAGTCTAACTAATATAAGAAACGTCGGTTTCTACCTCTTCGAGATATGTCAGTTGTTTTTGTTCTGGTCCTCGACTGACACCGAGTCTAGTACTTGAGGAATAATGGTTTAAGTCTGACTTTATCTTCCTTTGTCCCTTTTGGCGATCTGGTAAGTCCATACTGGAGTTAGTTTAGGGAATACTAATATGTCACTTTCACTCTTTATCTAAATTCCCGGATCTAGACTGTCTATCTCACGGACTACTTGATACCTTACTCCAAACACTGTAACATGTCCCCTGTCACTACTTCTGGTAGGGGTACCCTTTCTTTTTTTTCGTTTTACCGACAGACTCCTCCGGAAGGTTTATCGACACTTTTCTTCTCTTCACTTTTCGGTTCCTTTTCTCCTTTCTATATTCGTAGACTTACGTCTAAAGGTTTCTTATCGTTCTTCTCTATTCTTTCGGAAGAAGTCCGAAAGTTACGTTTCTTTATCTCCTTTTCTTGTCTTACCCTTTCTGATCTCTAGAGAAGTTCTTTTAATCTCTATGGTTCCCTTGTAAAGTACGTTTCTACCTGAGCTATTTCCCGTCTTTACCATACCTGGATTGTCTTCGTCTTTTATAATTCTTCTCTACCGTTCTTATGTGTCTTCTTGACATGTTTTTCCTAGAAGTGCTGGGTATATTAGTGCTACCACACTAGTGAGTAGATCTCGGTCTGTAGGACCTTACACTTCAGTTCACCCGGAATCTTTCGTAGTGATTGTTGTTTCGATCACCTCCACTACCTTAAGGTCCTCTCGACAAAGTTTAGGACTTTTACTACAACACTTTCACGACGTGAGTTATACGGTCGTTTAAACCTTTTGAGTCGTCACCAGTGTCCTGACCTTTTCCAGTCAAAAGTAAGGTTAGGGTTTCTTTCCTTTACGTTTTCTTACGAGTTGATGACGAGTTAACGTGAGTATACTGTACGATCATGTCATTACGAGTTTTAAGAGGTTCGGTCCGAAGTTGTTATGTACCTGGCTTTGAGGGACTACAAGTTCGACCAAAATCTTTTCCGTCTCCTTGGTCTCTAGTTTAACGGTTGTAGACGACCTAGTACCTTTTTCGTTCTCTCAAGATCTTTTTTGTAAATAAAGACGAAATAACTGATACGGTTTCGGAAACTGACACACCTAGTGTTATTTGACACCTTTTAAGACTTTCTCTACCCTTATGGTCTGGTGGACTGGACAGAGAACTCTTTGGATATACGTCCAGTCCTTCGTTGTCAATCTTAACCTGTACCTTGTTGTCTGACCAAGGTTTATCCTTTTCCTCATGTGGTTCCGACATATAACAGTGGGCCGAATAAATTGAATATACGTCCCATGTAGTACTCTTTGTGACCTGACCTTCTTTGTGTTCGACCTTAGTTCGAACGGCCCTCTTTATAGTTCTTGGAGTATATACGTCTACTGTGGTGGGAATACCGTCTTTTACTTCTCCTCGATTTTTCGGAGAACTATTTTCACTTTCTCCTCTCACTTTTTCAACCGGATTTCGAGTTGTAAGTCTTTTGCTTCTAGTACATAGACCAAGGTAGTGAAGTACCCTTTATCTACACCTTTGTCACAGTCTGAAATAAGAAAACCCGAGGTTTTAGTGACATCTACCACTAACGTCGGTACTTTAATTTTCTGCGAATGAGGAACCTTCTTTTCAATACTGGTTGGATCTCTCGTATAAGTTTTCGTCTCTGTAATGAAACGGTTGTTTCCAGGCAGATCAGTTCCGATACCAAAAAGGTCATCAGTACATACCTACACTCAACCTGACACTTCTTCCGACTCGTGACTTCTTAACTACGAAAACTTGACACCACAACCTCTTCTGACAACTCTCAGGGAACCTGACGTTCCTCTAGGTTGGTCAGGTAAGACTTCCTCTAGTCGGGACCCTAAGGAAAACTTCCTTACTACAATTTCGACTTTGAGGTCATGAAACCGGTGGAGTACACTTCTTCACTGAGTAACCTTTTCTGAGACTACGACCCCCCTCAACCCCCGTCCTCCTCTTCCCTAGTTGTCTCCTACTCTACGGACCTACCGTAGTGGTTGAGTTACGTGTACTCAAACCCACTTGAGACCCTCAACCATTACCTGTCCCTCCGGACCGCACGACATTAAGAACCCCAGTGTTTCTCAGTCTGTACTGACTCACTGATATGACTTGACTTGACTATTCACAAGACTTACGATCTAGGAAAAGTCTAGACATTAAACGTACATAAAAGAAGATAAGAAACTAAACAGAAAAAGAACGATGATAAGAAACTATATTTTAGGACAAACGAAAAATTAAAACTATTTCAAATTAAATAAAAAAAAGAAAAAACAGGAGTTCGTTACAAAAATATAGATTAATCGATGACGGTTTATATTCCAGTACTTTAAAATGGAGAGAAAAAAACAGATTAACCAAATAACAAAATCGAATATAAATTCATAAACTAGATCACATTTAAAAACATACACCACACTCCAGTTCCAGGTTTAAGTAAGAGAACGTACACCTCTAGGACGGTGGGGTCGTAATAGACAACCTCTGTTATGAACGGAGTATTTTTCCAGAACCCCGATCTCAGATTGTTTATATGGAATCTACATACTCGAATAAAGATATGAAAATTAAGATATGGTATTCACGGATAGTAGTACGGTTATAACGTAGAAAAAAGAATAGTACCGAAACATGATTCAAAATCTTAATCCTGCACACTCAGTAGGTTAAAATAAGACAAAAGTATAACAAAGTCGTTAAATGTAAAACAACTTTGACATCCTTAACGTAACTTAGATATCTATAAAACCTATTATAACAGTAAAATTATTATAATTCAAAATATTAAGTACTTGTACCCTTCAGAAAGGTAAATCTATCCAAAAAATTGAGAAAAGTATTAAAAAAACAGTAACCACGTATTTAAAATACGAAGGAATCATATTTTCTGTAATGGGGTAATGTAATGGAGAAAATGTATATTTGTATCTCAGTAAAGAGATTATTACTCACTATAAATCGTAGAAAAGTATACAAATATCGGTAGATACAGAGGAAACCTCTTTCCAGACAGATCCAGAAGACGGATAAAAACTAACTCGATAAACAAAAGGACAACTTGACATACCTGACGAATATATAAGACCTCTAATTAGTAAACAGTCAACAAAGAAAACGTTAATAAAAGAGTGAAAGACTCCCAACAGAAAATTAGACCAAATAACAAAGGAAACGACAAGTCTTCGAAAATTCAAATTAATTTAGGGAAAACATATAAAAGTAAAAATAAAGGTAATAAGATCCTACACCCAGTATCTCCTAGAACGAGACTAATACAATTTTTCACATGACGGATACAAAAGAAGGTTCGAGAAATATCAAAGACCGGAATATAAATTTATACAAGATAAAAGTAAGATAATGTACATCGATAGGTCAAAAGGGTCGTGATGAATAAATTTTCCAACAGAAAAGAGGTAAACTATATGAACGGAGGAAACAGTTTCTATTCTACGGGTATCCACGTAGACGAGGTCACTAAAACCGACCCTTTAGGACACCTGTTTCCTCGGACCGCCTCATATCAGGTACCCTAGAGATTGTCAGTCTGTGTTGAATCGTCGATTTGTTGTCGTTGTTTGTTTAGTTCGAAATCCAGTTTCTGTTAAGTAGAAAGGAAAAACATTTTTTAGGACTAGGGGAGGTTTTAAAACGAATCAACGGTAAAGGACTGATGAAGAAATAATGAAACTCAAATATCATTGTGTTATATTCAGAAACTTTTCGTGAGAATACTTCATCAAAGGGTACATAACGAAACGATAAAAGTTTTGTTCAGTGAAAAATGTTATGGATTTGACAGAAGGAAACTACGCTTATACACGTACGGTTCAACGAAGCCAACACAGGTTAAGAATTTCTGGGACACCTGACATGGGACGGTACGAGGAGACAGGTACATAAACTACACTTATGTAATTCCATTTTACCCTACATCGATCCTTTATGTTATTCCTTGTAAACTTTAGAATCCAAATAAGTGATAAAATTTGTTACGATTTACGACTATATTAGAATACTACTGATCGTCAAATGAAACCCTTCTTATAAATTGTTTTTTCACATTTATACTACGGTTTATACTCCGTAGTATTTTTACTCTTCCGAATTAGGTCGTAAGTGTATATACCATACTAAAGGTGACAGGATGATAAGTGACAGTTCTTACGACTGTTGGTCAGTGTATAAGAATGTCCTTATTTAACCACCTAATATAAGTCCTTTTTGACTTTCAGGGACTCTCTTCTAGTGAAGGTTGATTCCTAATGATGTTACTTCTTTTCTTGTGAGGTTCATTTATAATAGTCATCTACTTAGAGTCATTAACGTATCGAAGTTTAGGTGAAAGATTTCCGAAAACTAATCACAGTCCATTGTCATTTGGTGACGTTCTGAAAATTCTTTCTCAAGGTTTTAATTTTTTGTTTCGTACGATGATTTTATTTACTAACTTTGAATCTTCAATATTGTTATATACTACGTTGTATGTATACATATATTTATGTATTGAAAATAAATGGAAAGAACCAATACAATTTTCATTTACTTTATAATAATGTACCAAATTCTAATTCAGGTGGTTCAGGTATAATTATAAAAAAGGACATCTATCATATTAAAACTTGGTAGATCATAATTTTATAGTACGGAAATATAGTACATAAATTATAAAATTTTAAAGTTTCTTTTCTATTGTTTGTCGATCTTTTCTAGTGTTTTATAAGAAACAAGTCAAAAATTTATTTTTATAATTATTTTCTACTTGAGTTCATACGGAATCTATACCACAATCACTAAAATTGTCCAACAGACAGTTTTGTAAATAGAGTCGAAGTAACAAAATATAAAACTACAGACGAAATAACTCATATCACACTGACAGACCTGAGGAGGTTCTTCTTTTTGAGACAGGTTTATTCCCTTTCAACGAATTTTGGTCTTAGTTAACCTAAGTTTTTATCTTTAAAGGGTTGGTACAAACATATAAAGTATCAACGACGACGACGATTCAGTGAACCGTAATTTATCGAATAGTCATAAACGTCTTCAGTCGAAAGAGTGTTTTTTTTTAATATATGATTGGATGGAGTATATAAAATTGTTTTTAATTTACTATAAGTACTCATAAAGTGTGTACAAGTACATAAACTGTTTTTATCAACAACCCAAAAAAAAAAAATATATATCCACACACAATTGAATTTTACATTGGGGTCCGGAAACATACAAATTACTGTACGAAATATAGAAATATTTATCTGTTTCTTGAGTTTGTCTCCATAGAGATTTCTTCTACACCTACCGGTTGTTTATGTACTTTTCTAAAGTTACATTGATTTAAGTTTAGTTTTGGTGTTTCTATTATTACATATTGGATTTTTCTAAAAAAGTATTTATCACGTCTATAACCGTTAAAACACCTTTGTAATCTCAATAACATGTAACGACGTCCCATACATTTTTAGTGTATCCTCGACACCCTTTGTCAAATCGTTAATGAACAAAACTTGTGTCAATGGTATACTGAGTCTTTTAGTTGGGAATTCGAATATTGGTCTGTTAACCTGTGTTTACATTTTTGTTGAATATGTGTTTACAAATAGGATAGTCATAATTTAAATTTTTCGTCTTTCTTCGGTTTATAGTAACTTACAATCAACTCACTTATTTGTCTTGATTCGTATAGACATAGTCCGTAAAAATCAGTAAGTATTTTACTACTTTACGACCATGTACGAGAATGTATATACTTTAAACTTTTGTGATACGATTTAAATTTTTCTTTCTGTTTTTACCGGTGTACAACAGACTGAAGTTAATGTACTTTAACGGTTTTGTCCATTAGTAATTTGGTTTTCCGTTTAAACAAAACCGTTCTTGATCTACCTGTCCGGTTCTTCTTCACTGACTATTTACCGATGTCTAACAAGGAAACATTGTTACCTTTACAAGACTTTAATATATCATGACTGCAAACACGTTGTAAAACTTACATGATTTTCCGTTAGTTAACGTGTAAAAATTCACTAAATTCATCAATAAAATATCGTACACTTAAAGTGAAGTTAATTTTTACTAAAGAGTAAAAATATAAAGTCATATTTTTGTAATGTGGTAGAGACAGACAGACAGACAGAGAGAGAGAGATATATATATATATCAACTTTAGTAAAATTCATAAATAGTTTATCGTCGTGAAATTTTACCATCTTAAATACAAAGTCATACCATAATAAGTTAGAAAAATAGTTTATATATATATCTTTTACGTATAATCTGTTAGATAGTTGTCAATGGAGATCTAATATCTTTAATTTCCCAAACTAAATAGATAAAGATTTTAGTAAAAAAGGTTAATTATTCTTTATATCCTTAGTTAAAATTATATATTAATTACTTTTGTTGATCTTAGTCAACACATAGTAATAATAAAAAATATAGTGGTGGTAGTAATAATAGGGTTTTTGACCCGTAGTTTTATAATGATCGTATTAATCAAACTTGATAACTGGCTACAAGAAGTTACAAGTAGTAGAAGGAATGAACTTTCTTTTGACTTTCCTATTTTCCTATACCGTTTTGGTTATATCATAACATTTCGTTTTACTTCATTTTTATTTTTATTTCTAATTCTAATTTGGAGAGAATTTAATCTTAAAATGTATTAAAATTACTTTGACACTTGTTCGGAGTATAGATTATAGACTAACCATAGAATTAATTATACAATTATTTCTGTATCTAATTAAGATTTTTTTTCCTATATCCTTACGCACACACTAATTTTGAAAGACTTGTGTGTTCCTTTGTTCGTCTTGAGAAATTATTTATAATTTAGATATTATAAATAATTTTAATCCAACGTGAGTAAGAGTAAGAGGACATGTGTAAGGAGTGTAAGTTCGTGTGCTTAATCTATACAACTCTATTTAAACAAGAAGTGCACAATAGAGTACCTGACACCCACCTTTGAGGATGAGAAGGAAGAGGTCATCTTAAGGGTATGGTCGTGGACATAAAGTTCACGAAACGTTCTGGGAGAACCCTATATACAGTATAAAGATTTTTATAAGTCAAGTTGTCATGTTTATAGTTCCCTAAATCTTAAACTCCTGACACTTGCATGTATACAACATCTAGGTACTAAGAAAAAAAAAAAAACCGGTCTTAGGACTTGTGAACCTGGTCTAACGTAAGTCGAGTAACAAAACGATAGGTCTTTGATTCCATTATTTCCTGTACCCTTTCACTCTCACTTCCGTCTAAAAAAAAAAAAAAGTAAGATATCCGTCACTTTCACCGAAGGGTCCACCACGTTCACCATTTCTTATACGGACGATTATGTCCTCTGATTTCTCAACGCCTAACATAAGGACCCATCCCTTCTAGGGGACCTCTTCCTTTACCGTTGGATGAGGTCATAAAGAACGAACTTTTAAGGTACCTGTCTCCTCGGACCGTCCGGTGTCAGGTAGTCCAACGGGGCTCACCCTGTACTGACTCGTACGTGTGTGTGTGTGTGTGTGTGTGTGTCTCCGTCACTTTTTACATGTCACCCGGAAACTTACATATACTTAACTAATAATATAGATGTATTGAAGTCCACACTAAGGTAGATGGGTAAACTTCTCTCCTTATAATACTTTATGACCTACCAACGTTATGTCACATTGAAAGGTACTAATAATACTTATTAATAAGATTCTTTTATCCTAGGAAACTAAGATAATACCACCTACAGTCTATACTTAGTAGGTGTACTGATCTTCTCTATCCTTTTATCGTTCTCTTACCAAGAACTAGTGCCAGTGTTGTATAGACGAGAAGTGGATAGGGGGGTGACGAGAGTCTTATTCTTAGACTAAAGAAAAGAAATAAAGATCTCTGTGAATAAACACTGACGTAAAGCAGGTCTTACCCCGAAGGGGGTTTCGAGTCATCCATTTCTTAGACTGATGTTACGTCCTTTATGTCCTCTGTGTCCAAACTAGGAACCCAGTCCTTCTAGGAGTCCTCTTCCTTGACCGTTGGGTGAAGGGACCACCGAGTCTGTCATTTCACAGATGGGCGTTACGCCCTTTGGGCCCAAGCTAGGGACCCAACCGTTTTAGAGGACCTCTTTCTTTACCGTTGGGTGAGGTCATGAGAACCGTTAGGTGAGGTCATAAGAACGGACTTTTTAGGGTACCTGTCTCCTCAGACCGCCCGATGTCAGGTTTCCCACCGTTTCTCAGCCTGTGCTAACTCGTTTATTTGTGCGTGTATGTGTGTTGGAACCCATTACCAAAGAAGCCGAAAGACAGAGTGTTATTACGGAACACGAGACGTAAAGTAGGTATAATCTGTCCTTTTGTATGAAACTCCCTGTTTGAAATACAATCCTTTTCTTGTACCCTACATTTTAAATCCTGATTAATCACTCCTTTGTTTGTAAAAGATACCTCAAATCTTCACCCTTAAGAGTTGTACACGATACTATTAGCTCGAAGGACCCACCGAGTCACCATTTCTTAAGTGGAAGTTAAGTCCTCGGTGTCCTCTGTGCTACAGATAGGGACACAACCCTTCTAGGGGACCTCCTCCCGGACCGTTGGGTGAAGTCGTAAGAATAGACCTCTTAGGGTATCTGTCTCCTCGGACCGTCCGATATTACACCAGCGTTTCTCAACCTGTGCTGACTCGTTGACTTGACTTGACTTGACTCTGATACTATTAACACGTATATTTATTCATTAGTATAAGAACACAATTACATTGTTGAAACTATGTGATCAGAGGCTATCTTATTATACTCGGGTAAAATGAACGTCTTTTAATTCAATATTACATACCTTTATTAAGTTAAAAACAAACCTTTTGTAGATTATATTCATACCAAGTCAAGTCAAGTCAACGAGTCAGTACAGGCTGAGAAACGTTGGGGTACTTAGCGTCGTGCGGTCTGAAGGGACAGATAGTGGTTGAGGACCTCAAGTGAGTCCGAGCGTAGGTAACTCAGTCACTACGGTAGGTCGGTAGAGTAGGAGACAGCAGGGGAAGAGGAGGACGGGGGTTTAGGGAGGGTCGTAGTCTCAGAAAAGGTTACTCAGTTGAGAAGCGTACTCCACCGGTTTCATGGCTTCAAAGTCGAAGTCGTAGTAAGGAAGGTTTCTTTAGGGTCCCGACTAGAGGAAGTCTTACCTGACCAACCTAGAGGAACGTCAGGTTCCCTGAGAGTTCTCGGAAGAGGTTGTGGTGTCAAGTTTTCGTAGTTAAGAAGTCACGAGTCGGAAGAAGTGTCAGGTTGAGAGTGTAGGTATGTACTCATACCAACTATGATGTTATAAACTACACTCGAACCCAGTAATTGATCCCTCAAAATGTTTACAAAACGTTTACCATGGATTCGAAATTACATTTTATTTTGGTCAAAATCATTAGTTAGAAGTCAAATCAAGTCAGCGAGTCAGCACAGGCTGAGACGCTGGGGTATTTAGCGTCGTCCGGTCCGGAGGGACAGGTAGTGGTTGAGGGTCTCAAGTGAGTTTGAGTCTGGATTGTTTTTTGGTACTTCCTATATTTATCCTATGAATAAAGTATAAATCTTGGATATAGGAATTCTTATCTCGTGTTCGTTGGAGTCTCTATATCAACGACAAGAGTTAAATAGTCAAAGATACGATTAAAGAGTTGGAGGAAAACAATGTGTATATGTATCTCAATTGTCAATTAGCAAATTCACAAAACTCTCCTTCTTTACGTATTACTAGGATAAAAAAGTCGTTAAGACTTTTAGACATATGTGTTCAATTAATAAATATTCTGATGTAAAGTTTCAAATAGAACAAGATGTCATTAGTCAATTTATATACATTAATATGTATATACTCAATAATGTCAAAACAAAGAATAACTTTTTAAATTTTCTTTACACCTTTCATATTACCGTATGTTTGTAATCCTTGTTTAAATGTTCGGAGTACTCTTTCTTTGAACTGTTAAAACCATATATACCTTTGTGGAAGAATATACCATTTGAGTACAATCAGAAACAGTTATTACTTTTAAGGTTCTGAAAACAATCGGAACACTGTCAATCGAATTCAGGAAACGATAATTTGTCCTATAACTCTTAGTCAATTATTAAACACTAACGAAATTTAAACACTGAATTATTAAACACTAACGAAATTTAAGGGTTGAAAATTCAAAAGACGGTACATAATTAGTTCACTTGTACTATTAAAGTTATATAAGATAGTAAAACGAACACCGGTTAGTAGTCCTTGTACCCTTACTTTGTCAAACTACGTGATTCTAAATTAATGACACACATTTTACACAGTAGATAATAAAATATTTTCAATTTCACAATCAGTGAGTCAGCACAGGCTGAGAAAACACTAAGGTACCTGACATCGGACGGTTCGAGGAGACAGGTACCTTAAGCGGTCCGTTCTTATGACGTCACCCAACGGTAAAGGAAAATACTTCCACTAGAATGAGGTATATGAACAAACTCAAAGATTAAACGGAGAATATTATACAGAAGGGATAAACCCTCATACACAAACCACATAATCATATTGAAAAGGAAGGTTTATAGAACACGTAAAAGTCAAATGATAAAAAGAAACGTCAGAGAAAACCACTAAGTATAAATATGTATATATAAAGTAACGTGTTCAGTACAGATTAAAGAACCACTGGGGTACCTGGATCGGAAGGTCCGAGGAAACAGGTATCCTAGACGGTCCGTTCTTATGACTTCACCAACAGTAAAGAAAGAGGTCCCAAAAAGGACTAGGTCCCTACCTTAAGTGTAGAGAACGTAATCGTTCGACCGGGAAATGGTGACTCAGTGGTCCCGATTAGTACCTCCAAATATGTATATATAAAATAACGTATTTGTGAACGTATATTAGTTACATTTTATACCAATTGTACATCGTAACAGATTGACTGACTTGAATTAAATGTTTAGATTGTATGAACAAAACTGACAACTAATAAAACAAGGTACGAGGAAGCTAAAAAAAAAATTTAGACAAAACGTCACCCCTTATAAAAAAAAAATCCTTAAATTCAAAAGACAACTTAATACTTTATCTTTCATATCAAGAAAGAAGACTACAAAGGAGAATATGGAAGTTTTTTATTACAAATTTTATGTCACATTATTAAGGATTTCAGAATGTTTTAGACTTAGAAAATAAGTAATTGGAGAAGTAAGTGACTTTTTATAAATGACTATAGTTTATACACGTGTAACAGAACCGTCTGTTACGTTTATAATTGTATTTATGTATACAGATTCGTGAGTCTAAAACCGATTTTAGACCACTTAAGTACAATAACTATGAAAATATTATAATACTACAATTTACTCTTTGTGTAAAATTAGATGTCGGTCTATATGTGGTATGGATGTTACGGATGTAGAAAACGTCAATATAATTCTTTTAAGTTTCCTGTCGAGGGACAGAAGAGACTGTCTCTCGACTCATAAGAAAAAAATTTTAAAAACAAATAAAAACCCAGACGACCTAGAAGTAAGGACGTTCCCAAAAAGAGATCAACGCTACTCGTCCCGACGGGAGATCTACGTCACGAGTCCAAAGAGTGACGACACCGAGGAGAGCAAAAAAAAAAAAAAAAATGTCGTACCCGAGATCTCGTGTCCGAGATGTCAACACTGTGTCTCCGAATCGACGAGGCGTCGTACACCCTAGAAGGGGCTAGTCCCTGACTTGAGCACAGAGGACGTAACCGTCCACCAAAGGGATGGTGTCTCGGTGGTCCTTTCAAGTGTCGACTCATAAGAATTTCTTACACTATAAACTTCAACCTAAACCAACACCAACCCATGTTTTATCTTATATTATAACGTTTTAATGTTTCGATTTTTAGAACCACTTTCACTCATCTTTTCGTTTGTTGATGTCTTCCTTCTTTCTTCCCTTCTGTGACTAGATCGTCTTAAGATTGGTACGTAATCTACATTGTAGTAAACAGAAAAGGAGAAACTTTTAAGGGACCTAGAAAAGGTTTGAAAATGAATCAAAGTAAAAATGAGTATAGACATACCGAGAAAAGATTTTTTACACTTTCAGGGACCAACCCCCTCCCCCTGGATACTGGATCCTTCCAGTTGTCACTTCATTTCTCCTGGGATGTCCTCGTGTGTTTCATTTAGGATGGTTCATTACTATAGGTGAGTAGTAGACGTCAATGTTTAGTCAAAAGGTTTCTGAAAAAATGATTCACACTTAATTATCAGTTTCTTACATAATGTAAACTATTTATTAAGGTTACAATTATTATTTTTGTTACTCTTGATATTTTATTTTATAACTTTAAATCTCGATTAATTTGACCTGTACCTTGTTGTCTGACCAAAGTTTATCCTTTTCCTCATGCAGTTCCAACATATAACAGTGGGACGAATAAATTGAAGATACGTCTCATGTAGTACTCTTTGAGACACGACCTTCTTCGTGTTTGACCTTAGTTCTAACGGCCCTCTTTATAGTTCTTGGAGTCTATGTGTCTACTGTGGTGGGAACACCGTCTTTCACTTCTCCTTGATTTTTCAGAGAACTACTTTCACTTTCTCCTCTCACCTTTTCAACCGAATTTCGAGTTGTAAGTCTTTTGCTTCTATTACCGTAGACTAGGCTAGTGAAATACCCTTTATCTACCGTTTTGTCACCTTTGTCACAGTCTGAAATAAAAACCCCNGTCACTTCATTTCTCCTGGGATGTCCTCGTGTGTTTCATTTAGGATGGTTCATTACTATAGGTGAGTAGTAGACGTCAATGTTTAGTCAAAAGGTTTCTGAAAGAAATGATTCACACTTAATTATCAGTTTCTTACATAATGTAAACTATTTATTAAGGTTACAATTATTATTTTTGTTACTCTTGATATTTTATTTTATAACTTTAAATCTCGATTAATTTGACCTGTACCTTGTTGTCTGACCAAAGTTTATCCTTTTCCTCATGCAGTTCCAACATATAACAGTGGGACGAATAAATTGAAGATACGTCTCATGTAGTACTCTTTGAGACACGACCTTCTTCGTGTTTGACCTTAGTTCTAACGGCCCTCTTTATAGTTCTTGGAGTCTATGTGTCTACTGTGGTGGGAACACCGTCTTTCACTTCTCCTTGATTTTTCAGAGAACTACTTTCACTTTCTCCTCTCACCTTTTCAACCGAATTTCGAGTTGTAAGTCTTTTGCTTCTATTACCGTAGACTAGGCTAGTGAAGTACCCTTTATCTACCGTTTTGTCACCTTTGTCACAGTCTGAAATAAAACCCCCCGAGGTTTTAGTGACGTCTACCACTAACGTCGGTACTTTAATTTTCTACGGATGGGGAATCTTCCTTTCAATACTGGTTGGATCTATCGTATAAGTTTTCGTCTCTGTAATATAACGGTAGTTTCCAGACAGATCAGTTCCGATACCAAAAAGGTCACCAGTACATACCTACACTCAACCTGACACTTCTTTCGACTCGTGACTTCTTAACTACGAGAACTTGACACCACGACCTCTTCTGAGAACACTTAGGGAATCTGACGTTCCTCTAGGTTGGTCAAGTAGAATTTCCTCTGGTCAGGACCCACAAGTAACCTTCCTGAGTACGACTCCGACTTTGAGGTTATGAAACCGGTGGAGTATGATTCTCAACTGAGTAACCTTTTCTGAGACTACGACCCTGCCCAACCCCCGTCCTCCTCTTCCCCTGTTGTCTCCTACTTACCGACCTACCGTAGTGGTTGAGCTACGTGTACTCAAACCCACTTGAGGTCCTCAAACACTACCTGACCTTCCGGACCGCACGACACTAAGTACCCCAGTGTTTCTCAGCTTTTACTGACTCACTGACTTGACTTGACTTTTATTGTATATACTTCGTCTTATTCATATAAACGTATTTATATATAGAAGAAATCAGATGGTAAAAAATAAAACAATATTCATATTACTTATAGAAATGAAGGAAACTCTACTTATATAAATAGTCCACACACATAGGAATGACAAAAAAACAAAAAACATCTATGATGTTAATGGTTGGTGTCGCAAAAAGTTTTAATATATAGGACTATTATGTACGGTTTTTAAATTGCATAACTTTCCTTTGTTTATTCATCGTTATAAATCCTCTTTGTCTAATGTGTTTAGAGTCAAAAATATAATTTTACTTGTTTACTAATTTAAAATTTTTAAACTATTTATGTTTCATTAAATTAACTCATTAAGTAAAGTTTGTTAAAAAGGCTTCCATTCAAAATTAATAGACAAAATGAGAATATCATACTGATAGACCTCACGAGGTTTTTAGCTTTGATACAGTCCATCTCCTTTTAATGACTTTTGGTCTTTGTTAACGAAAATGTAATACGACTCTATGGAGTTAATAAAAAGTAAAGAAAACAATGTACTAAAGTATATCCACTAATCGTTAAAACTATAGTCAAATGAGTGATTTTGTTCACATACTATTTAATGAAATATATAAAATTAATTTCACTTATTATGAGTACTGGATCTTTTTTCAAAAAAAAATTAATAGTTATGGTATATTACATCACAATGGATTTATAGAGGTATGAGTTTTTAGAAATGTGAGTACGACGACGATGTGAGTATGATATATAATTATAATTCAGAGATTATTAGGTTGTGAAATCATTTTAGTTGAAATTCTACGGTCCGACACTTTAATCTCCCGAAAGTAAAACAGGTTTAAGATACTAGAGGTCCGACTTCTATCACTGGTTCCAAGGTTAAAAGTGATTAAAAAAAAGGAGTCAGAACTCTTCCTGTTTTGTTATACTTGACGGAATACCATACTTCAAACACAGAACTAATTCGGTTATCCATTACAATGTTTTCAAGGACAAATTGATCTTTATAGGTTATGTACAATCACGACCCTACTCTTCTCTTTTCTGTTACTGAGACATGGTGGTGATGGTGGTTCTTATAGTACTTGGACTTATTGAGGAAAAGTTTGTGACAGTCTCTTTAATAATTCTTATCATTGGAACGTATAAAAAGGAGAATCACTTCTACAAGGTCCTAGAGTCTCTAAGGTTGTCGAGTTTCAAGGTCCAGAGACTCAAGTAAGAAAACCCTAAGGGTCCGTAAGTGTCGACCGTTGTGACCTATAGGGACGGGGACCGAGACGAGATGGAGAATCGAGAGTCACGGTTGTAGGAATAGGACTAGTAGTAGTTATTCCTCCGTTGTGACGTGGTCGGGTACATGGTAAAGGACCCGTAGGACCGGCACCATCTATACCCGTACCGATGGTTGTAGTACGGGTTCTAAAACCGCTAGAACACCAAGTTACGATTCAGATAGTCAGAGGGACTCACGAAAGACGTTTACATACGGTATGTATGTAAATACGAATACCTTAGTCCGTAGAAACAGACGTACCGATATCTATCTATACATCGGTAAACAGCTGGCGATGTGATAGGTAGTTATTAGTTGTTTAGAAAACACCAGTTTCGGTGACACAAGTACTGTGAGTCTTTGTCAGACAGAAGATAGGGACACGGACACAACCGACGAGTCTCTGTGATGACGAGTTTTTTGGTTTAGTTCGTGACAGACACAAGATGAGAACCTCAGTGATCGGATAGGACACTACTGTTCTCTTAGTTGTCACAGATAGTCAATGAAGACCGGACCTGTGAGTACCCTTCACTGAACCCAAACTAATAATATAGGATACAAGATTAAGAAGTGAGACACGACTTTGACGTGAGTCGTCTTCGACGTAGGTTCCGGAATTCATGAACGTGAAGGGTGGAATAGGATTAGGAAAAAAAGATATGTTAAGAATAACAGGAAAGACAGTGGGTACCACGTTGTTTCTGTCAAGGGGAGTAGGGTCAAGATGAGTTACATGAACTTTTACAATAAGGAGGACGGGAGTTGGGGTACCAGATACGTGAGTTCTTGTTCCTGGACTCTGTACCGAATATGTTCAAGGAATTCGACTTAACGATTCCGTCGATTGAACCTCTCCTACGAGTGGAAACATTATAGGGGTTTATATACAAGTAATATAGGAGGATCCTGACATCTACCTTCTTCTTGATTCTTTGTAACTGTAAAAAAACCAACTAAATTCATCAGACAACGTTGATTACTACGAAGGTTTTTTCGTCATTTTGATTATAAACCTTGGTACAAAAAGTTCTTTAAAGAGACAGTAGGTTTTACTACTAAGAGAGTTTTTAGGTTTCCTTTCTCTTCGTCTTATTTATAAAATAAAAGAATGGATCAACGGGACCGATTTTGAAGGTCTGTTACACCAATTTAGTCTATGAACGGTAAGATAAGAAAAATTAATCTCGGAAATTTGGTACATGTAAACTATATTAACGACTATCCCATCGTGAAGGAGGATGGTAAACAGATAACCTAAATACTACACGTTAATAGAAAAAATTTTTTTAGTTTCTGAACTTGCCTGTAAAGAGAGTTCTTCTACATGCTAGTGGTTGTTCGTGCACTTTTCACAAGTTATATACGTGAGTTCTTCTCCCTCCAGTCAATCCCGAATATATTCAAAGAATTCGATCTGTTGTTCTCGTTAATTATACCTCTTCCACGAGTAAAAGAGTTTGTATATAGGTAGCATAAAAGACTCTAAAACTTTACCGCTTTCTCTATTTTTGTGACTGTGACTGTCAAAAAGCCAATCGTATGTCTTAAACAACCGGTTGAGTACGCTTCTCAACTGAGTAATCGTTTCTGAGACTACGACCCTCCCTAACCCCCGTCCTCCTCTTCCCTTGCTGTCTCCTACTCACCGACCTACCGTAGTGACTGGGTTACCTGCACTCAGACTCACTTGAGACCCTCAACCACTACCTGTCCCTCCGGACCGCACGACGCTAAGTACCCCAGCGTTTCAGTCTGTGTTAACTCACTGACTTGACTTGACTTGACTTCCTTAAACACCACCTTTTACTTTGAAGTTTTTTTCATCACTTTGATTATAAACATTAAAATCAACAGTTCTTTCTAGAAGTAAATTTCGTCTTCTTGTGTAACTAAGAGTAATGAAGTTCTTTAAACGTTCACCTTATACGCAATGAAAAGGTCTGTTTTTACTTCTCTGTGTTAATTTGATTTATAGACTGTCAGGAAAGAAAAATTAATCTCTTAACTTAGGTCCATGTTAAATATGTCGAAGACTATCGTGTCCTAAATGAAGTCGGTAAACACGTAAACGTAGGATTACGTAAAATATAGAAAATTTTACCTGTTTATTGAACTTAACCATAAAGTTATTTCTTCTACATATTTCGGATGTTCGTGTACTTTTCTATGAGTTGTAATAAAAAGTAAATTGTTTAAGTTTAGTTTTGACGTTTTCTCTGGTGATAAAGGGGATTTTCCTAAAAAATCAACAACAACAACAACAACAAAAAACATTGTACTTTAATCGTTCACAACCACTAAAATTGTATAGTCCCAGGATCATGTAATGAAATCTTTATATTTTAGTACGTCCTCGACACCTTTTGTCAAGACCGTTAATCTTTCTGTGTAAACGACACATGGAGTTCTTAAGTTGTGAATTCACAGATGGGCTTTATAACCTTTCGAACATACTTTTTTCTGGAACATATAAATATAAGTATTATCGTGATGATCTTTTTTCGATCTTTCTTGTGAAGTAGATAACTTTCAATTTTGTTTTGATATATATATACATATGTTCCTCAATAATTAGTAAGTATATTTTACTTCATGATTATATATGACAATACGTTTACGACAGCTCCTACACCTTTTTCTTTTGTGGGGACGTAACAACCACCCTTATATTTGACCATGTCGGTAGTACTCTTTGTCATTCCTACGAGGAGTCTTTTGATTTTTATTTTAACGGTATAATAAGTCGTCAGGTTACGGACCAGTGTGTCGGTGTGTTTTGAACGTAAGTTCTTCTATGTCCGTGGTTATACAAGAATCGTTGTGGTAAGTGTTATCGGTTCTGATAAAATGTATGAAGACCCTTTGTGGGTTTTATCTTGGTTAGATTTACAGGTAGTTGTCTACATACCTATTTCCTCTACACCATGTATATATATTACCTCACGATAAGTCGGTATTTTTCTTGTCTTGTTATAGCGAAGATCGTTGTGTCCACCTGGGTCTCTAACAGTATGACTTACTTCATTCAGTCTGTCTTTTTCTGTTTAGTATGTTATAGTGAATGTACACCTTAGATTTTTTCACCAATTTTACTTGAATAAATGTTTTCCCTTTATCTAAGTATCTATATCTTATGTTTACATACCAAATGACCTCTCTCGTTTACCCCCCTTTCTAACTTACCTCTAACTCAAATCGACCCAAATCGTCTACATTTGATAATATATACCTTACTTATTCGTTGTTCCAGGATGACTTATCGTGTCTCTTAATATACGTCATAGGATACTATTTATTATTACCCTTACTTATAAAACTTTACATATATATACATACTGACTTAAGGAAAAGATATATCGTCTTTAGTTATGTTGAAATATTTAGTTGATATGAAGTTAGTTTTATTTAATTTTAATATACGACAATACCTCTACTTTAAACTTTCGTAGTAGAATTCACTTTTTCGGGTTGCATTTACCAATTCTTAAGATACTAAAGAAAATATACCATATAAGTCTTATCCATTCGAGTAACTTAGTCTTACGTTTAATAAATAACTGTCCTCGATCTTTTGGCCCCGTTATTCACTGACTAAAGGAAAACTCCATTGTTTTTACAAAACCTTGATATATGACGACTATAAACGTGTCGGGACTTAAATGAAAAGTTTCTCATTTTATCAATTAAATTATGATACACTTAAAGTGGAGTTATTTTTTAATACTTCATTTTTTTGTGACACGATTTTCAAAAGAAGATGTATATTTGAACATAGTAAAAAGACGTTTTATTGTATATTTAGATTCTTACGACGATGACGATGACGACGATTCAGTGAAGTCAGCACAGGCTGAGACACGCTGGGGTATCTGCCGTCGAGTGGTCCGAGGGGGCAGGGACCCTAAGAGGTCCGTTCTTGTGACCTCACCCAACGGTAAAGGAAGAGGTTACGTGCTTTCACTTTTCAGTTTCACTTCAACAAGTCGGCACAGGCTGGGAGTCGCTGGGGTACCTGACGTCGGATGGTCCGAAGAGGTAGGTACCCTAAAAGGTCGGTTCACATGACCTCACCCCACGGTAACGGAAAAGACTATTTAGATTCTTACCCTTTAGTAATTTATTTAACACATTTATACATACTACATGAAAGTAAATCAGTATTAAAACGACTTAACGGGACGACACTTACAGGTAAATTTGAACTTCTTGAAAACAAAATTATACTGTAACAGTTTGAAAAAAGTTTTTATGTATATTGTTTACTGGGTCTCTCTACCATATCCCTACCTCCAACCTCTCCCAAGTCCTAACCCTTGTACACATGTGGGCACCGCCTAAGTACAACTACATACCGTTTTTGTTATGTTATAACATTTAATTTTTTCTATTTTATTTTATTTTAAAATTTTTTATTATTTTTTTCCCTTTTTTTCAAACTGTATATATGGAATAGTACACATTTTATCTATTGATCGACCTTTGACGATATATTGTGTTCCTCGGGTCGGACGGGAGACACTGTTGGTTGTCCCCAACTTTACCTATCTCCCCTCCCTCCGAACTCTCCTTCACACGCACACACATATATATATATGTATATATATACATATATATACTATTACTTACATATATTTCTTATATATTTCTTATTACTCATATAGTTATTATATATTATTATATTTATTATAATATATTATATATTATATTACATTATTATATAATTTTATATTATAATGTATATTTTATTATTGATTAAGTGTAACCACATACGGTCTCCGTTGGTGTTGTAACATTTCGTTAATAGGAACTTATATTTTTTTCCTTTTTTACATAGACAAATTATTCAGACTAGACCACTTCAAGGAGTTACAGTATTTAAGTAGTAGTTACAGTGAACTTTCTTTTTATTTGTTTATTTCCCTGTACTCTTATATACACTAACTCTCATTTAATTTTCAAGAGTTTTGTAACATTTATAGAAGTCGAACACAGGAACTCTTTGCATATACGTCCAGTCCTTCGTTGTCAATCTTGACCTGTACCTTGTTGTCTGACCAAGGTTTATCCTTTTCCTCATACAGTTCCGACATATAACAGTGGGACGAATAACTTGAATATACGTCTCATGTAGGACTCTTTGCGACCCGACCTTCTTCGTCTCCGACCTTAGTTCTAACGACCCTCTTTATAGTTCTTGGGAATACCGTCTTTCACTTCTCCTTGATTTGTCGGAGAACTACTTTCACTTTCACCTCTCACTTTTTCGACCGAATTTCGAGTTGTAAGTCTTTTACTTCTAGTACCGTAGACCAGGGTAGTGAATTACCCTTTATCTACCCCTTTCTCACCTTTGTCACAGTCTGAAATAAAAACCCCCGAGGTTTTAGTGACGTCTACCACTAACATCGGTACTTTAATTTTCTGGGAATGAGGAATCTTCCTTTAAATACTGGTTGGATCCATCGTATAAGTTTTCGTCTCTGTAATGAAACGGTTGTTTCCAGGTAGATCAGTTCCGATACCAAAAAGGTCACCAGTACATACCTACACTCTCAACCTGACACTTCTTTCGACTCACGGCTTCTTAACTACGAAAACTTGACACCACAACCTCTTCTGAGAACTCTCAGGGAACCTGATGTTCCTCTAGGTTGGTCAGGTAAGATTTCCTCTACCATACCCCTCCCTTCGCCCTCCTCCCAAGTCCTACCCCTTGTCCACATGCGGGTACCACCTAAGTGCAACTACACATCGTCTTGGTTATGTTATAACATTTCATTAATCGGAGGTTAATTTTATTTATTTAAATTTAATTTTTTTTTTTTCCTCTAGTCAGGACCCACAAAAGACCTTCCTTACTACGATTTCGACTTTAAGGTCATGAAACCGGTGGAGTACGCTTGTCGACTGAGTAACCTTTTCTGAGACTACGACCCTCCCTAACCCCTGTCCTCCTTTTCCCCTGCTGTCTCCTACTCTACCGACCTACCGTAGTGCCTGAGTTACATGCACTCAGACTCACTTGAGGCCCTCAACCACTACCTGTCCCTTCGGACCGCACGACGTCAAGTACCCCAGCGTCTCTCAGCCTGTGTTGACTCACTGACTTGACTTGACTTGACACAGGAATTCTCGGACTGTGTCTTTCATCTATTAAGACTCATACGATTTGAATCATTATAAGTAATTTGTGATGCCACAAGTAAGATATCGTGGATATATATGAAGAAGTGTGTTTCGTTTGTCTACGTATATCTACACACATATACTTTATTAAGAGAATAAATACAGAATAGAATATCGACTATTCGTCTCTCGAGTTACGCGAGACCAAGTCCACAAATCCCATGATCAGTTTTCTATAACGCTAAGACGTTATATACGTGTACGTGTTAGGAGTTAAAGAATCAGAAAACGATAAATATGATAACTTGCACCTTAAATTTCTCTTCTCGAAGGGACCACCGAATCTACCATTTTGCAGACGAATGTTACACCCTCTGGGCCCAAGCTAGGGACCCAGTCCTTCTAGGGGACCTCTTCCTTCACCGTTGGGTGAGATCATGAGAAGGGACCTTTTAGGGTACCTATCTCCTCAGAGTATCCGATGTCAGGTACCCCAGCGTCTCTCAGCCTGTACTGACTCACTGAAGTGAAAGTGAAAAGTATCTACTATTCTTACATTTGGAAGGTAAAAGGAGGAGTCTATCCTCAATCAAATTAAGGGTACTTGTCAGACACATGTAAATTACGACACGTACACAAGAACCCGATTCAACGTGCGTAAAAAGTTAAACAAGTGTTAAAAGGAGAAGAATATACACTTCCAAGACCCTCATGGTTTAGGAGTCACTACAATAAACCTCTCTACTTTTTATTTTGTTTATGTTCCTTTTATCTACCCACACACTTACTAACTTTATAAGACATTAAGTTCACGAAAGTTAAACAGAGGGTATTACAGAAGGTGTCTTTCTTTGTTATGAGACGTTATTTATAATTTCAGTAATAAAAAGTAATTTTTAAAAAGTAAGTAAAATAAATAAAAGTAAGGAACGATAAATATGTCCGAGAGTGTGTTACGTGTTTATATGTGTGTACCTTGATAAGTGAATAAATGTATGATAAGATACCCATCATTCTTGGCTTTTGAAAGTAATGAAAAATTAGAAGGGTATCCTCGTTCGAACTAAGGGTGTTCTCGTGGACACGGAGGTTATAAAACTTTAGAGGGGAACCCTAAACGTTGTGTATAAAAAGGAATTTACGAGTAAAGGTATCATGTCTATTGTTTCCTAACTTTTCAACTCTTAACACACGTATGTACACATACATACATATAAACATCTTAACACTACAAAATACTGGTTTGCGGACTGGTAGACTTTGTCTAACGTAAGTCGAGAAACAAAGGAGTGGTCTTTCGTTCCATAATTCCCCGTATATTTTCATTCGCACGTCTGTCCTAAGAGAATGAATCATCCGTCATACTCCTTCACCTCTCAAACCCCTACATATACTTAGCTGACAGTCTAAGAATGTTGAACCCTAAACTAAGGTAGATGGGTCAACTTCCGTCTTCACAACATTTTCTAACTCGAAATGACTTTTACAAATAAAGGATTGTCTAACGTTAGGTCACATTGAAAGGTGGTACTGATACTTATAGATCGATAGAAGGATTTGTTTATCCGTAGAAACCAAGGTAACATCACCTTCAGTTCAGATTTAGTAGGGAGATTGTCCTTCTTACCCTCCTATTGATGGCTTACCAGTGTAAGAAGTAATACCAGTGTTTTGAGAACAAAAGAATGGACGGGAGGATAAGAAGAATTTACTCTTAGATTAAATGTAAGATCTCTGTGATAAACAGTGACAAAAAATATAGATAAAATCTACCGTTTAAATCAACCTCCTTTAGTGACAGTATAACTCTCTTGTTTGTCAATATTTGAACTCCCGTCAGATCATTCCTTTATTTGACTAATAGATACCTTTAACTCTCACTCTTATTTACTGTCTGATATTTATAACATGAACTATTCAAGGTCACAAGTACATAACTACAATGATAAATAAATAGAAACATATAACCATATGAACGGGTGACTGTCCTGTCATATTTAGGTAAAAGGAACCTCTTGTTAAATCGAATGTAAGTTTTAGTTACACTTACATTAAACCTTTTCCAGATTAAACACCATTTATAAAACAATGAACCATATTCGAAGATAGAAATTCTCAAACTATTTAAATATCTTTTATTCTATAAGAGTATATTGTTATCAACCAAAGTAATTACCGGTGATCTTGGTATTATTCCTTTTGTGTTCTCTGTATTTATCCTATAAAGTGGAGTATAAATTCTTAATATAAGAATTCTTATCTCGTGTCCATTAAAACCTTATAAATATAAGAGTTAAAGACACATATATACAAAAGGGATCGAAAGGATGAAAATAGTTATAATATACTTAAGGGTATTAACTCAATCAACTAGTTTATATAACTTTCCCTGTTTACTCGTCGTTAGAACAAAAAGTAGTGAATACTGTCAAAGTAAATACGACCGGTTTATAAAAAATTTTTATATAAAGTTTTAGATTTAAAAAAGGTGAGTATGCTTGCATGTATATAGATACCACAAACACACGTACACAAAATACGTATATATACATATACATGTATATATACACTTAACAATCAAAAGAGTGAAAATTATTACGGACATTTTCAATAGACTTTTTATATTACATGTGTTTCATCTTGAAATGTGGGGACTGTCTTTTTTTTTGAACTACTGTTATAACCATTAGTTCCTTTGTATAAGAAAATAATAGTTGTATATAACAAGAAAACAGATATTACGTCTAATGTTCCACAGACAATCGAAACGTCAATAATCGAATACAGTTGTGGTCACTACTATGGATTCCTTACTTCTTAGTTTATTATTCGACTCTATACCATTTGTGACTATTGATTCCCACGTTACTGCTCCAGGGATCTTCTTATACGTCATTCACGATAGTTAACTACTCTCAGTGAGCATTGGACCTCAAAGTTTAGTGGAAAAATTTCTAATAAATAATTTACACTTAACCATCAGTTTTTAACTGTTAATTCTTTGTAAAGGTTTTATTTTCTATTTTTTGTTTCATTCGATATTTTTATTTAGTAATTTTGAAACTTCAAACTTTTTTGTAAGTTCCTCGTTATATCATGGAAGGGTTGGGTCCCTAACTTGGGTCTAGATGAGAGTAACACCCTTCTAAGAAATGGTCGACTCGGCGTTCCCTTCGGGTACTCATGATGTCATCCATCAGATAGGGAAGGGGTCGTCTAAAAGCGTTGGGTCCTGAACTTGGCCCCAGACGACGTAACGTCCGTCTAAGAAATGGTTTAATAGTCCCGTGATAAAAAAGATTGTGTGTAAAGAGACAGTTTTAAATCTTCTTTATTTAGTATTTTTTTCTCCAGTCTCTCCCGAGCCAAAACCTTGACTTGTGTGTCGTTGAGTCTGTACATCTTCAGAGTAGATGTATCACGGAGGTAAATTAGTTAATATTTCACGTCTAATTAAATTTTTATGAAAGACCTGAACACTCCTAATTACTCAATTATAAACATTTCAAATCATGTCGTCTTTATATTGGGAAATTTTAGTTATTGTTATTTGTGTTGTAACAGAAAAAAAATTCACATTTAAATAAATTAACCTCCAAGTAATGAAATGTTATAACATAACCAAAACGGTATGTAGTTGTACTTAGGCGGTGTCCATATGTGCACAAGGGATAGGACTTACGAACCCCGACCACGTGACTCTGCTGGGTCTCCCTACCATGCCCCTCCCTCCGTCCCCCCAAGTCCTACCCTTTTGTTGCAATAGAACACAGTCCAGTATACTCTTCACTAGTTGTTTCAAACGGAATTCTTTTATGAGTAGTCTTATGCACATAGTGTTAATTGTAAATTTATTCTATAAGATTGTTTTGGAATAATCTTTCTAGAGTTATGTCAACGGAAATTAATATTTAAATACTTCTAAATTAGGTACGGTAAAAAACAAGTTTTATTACACCTTTGTTATATACACTGTCTTGAACCCTGTATCACTGACGATTTATTGACAAACAACTTACTTAACTATTTGACTTGATTGTATCTTGTGAATAAATTCATAAGATGACGTAAATTTTTAAACTAGTAAACTAAAATTTTACGTGTAAACCGACTTTCTTCAGCTCTCACTTTCTCTCTTATGTTGATTCTAAAAAGTGGGAAAGGTGGAGATTAGGACTTCCTGACCTTTTATCCTTTGTTTCTTTGGGTGCTTTTAGGATGATCGACGAACTACTAATATGGTTGAACTAGTACTCTTAAGACTTAGTTTGTCTGAACTGTGGTCGAAGTAAGTAAGAATGACCTTAGGGTCCGGACCTCCTGTCCGTAAAGACCTAAAGAAACGGTAAGACGTGTTACATACAACACTGACACCAACCATTAACACCTGAGAAAAACGATACTCCTAAGGAACGTGTCCAGGTACATAATGAAAAAAAAAAAATTAAAAAATTTAAAATTTTAGAAATTAAGAATGTACGCAAGGGTTTGTACTTTTTTATACCTTGCGAAGTGCTTAAACGCACAGTAGGAATGCGTCCCCGGTACGATTAGAAGAGACATAGCAAGGTTAAAATCATATACACGACGGCTTCGCTCGTGGTACATAATGAAAAACCGGTATGAAAGAGATTGACTGGAACAGTACACGCGATGATGTTAAGGATTTCGGGAGACGTAAAAGACCAAGGTAGAACTTCTTTAGTCGAAACTACTTACGGATCAGGTCCACAAGAAGTAGATACGGAAGTGTCCCTACCTCAGACCCCACGAATACGAATACCGGAATCTGGCGATACACCGGTAAACGATGGGAGACGCGGTGAGTTGATAGGAGTGGTTAGGATAATAACGTTTCCGTCCCGAACAGTGAAAGGACTCTCCACACAACGAACAGTAAGGGAACTGAAAGTAGTAGTTTTCTGATGGGATAACGTCTCCGTTATAGTATGTGGTATGGATGACACTGGTGTACCGACATCGGTTCAATAGAACACCTTTATAGTTCTAGTTACAGTAGATACCAGACTACCAACGGGAGGACTATCCCCCAAAACTGTAGAACACGTAGAGTCAGAGGATGTGTTACTAGGAGACGTGCCACCAGTCGGAGAGGAGTCGTCTTCGAGCCACCTTCCGGAAGTCGTGGACGTGACGGGTGTAGACACGATATCAAAAGAGGATGTCGGGTCGGAAGAAGACAAAGAAAAGGGTGGCGAAACCCCCCAGTGTCCTAAGGAGGTAGTACGGTGTAGTAACACCGGTTATAAATAAACGAGAACGGAGGGTGGTACTTGGGATAGCAGATACCTCACTTTTGGTTCGTCTATGCTCTGACACAGTATTCCTAGGAAAATCCAAGATTCCTATGATTTAGGGTGTCGTATACTTTCCCGATATATATAGTCGATTCCCTTTTCTTTACTTACCTTTCTCCTCGTTCCCTTTCTCTTTCCTCCTCCTCTCCCTTCTTTTAGGTCCCCTCTTTTATCTTCCTTTCCCCATAAAGCCAACCGTTATATCAGTCCCGGATTATTAGGGAAGGACTCTCGTGGTAAAACCGGTACTATGGTCCCAGGTCGGGGCCAACCTAGGTCCCATAGGAGTCCCCCTACCGCTGCCACAGACTTTTTCTAATTAATCTCTAGATCTCTCTCTATTCCTTCCTAACGATGTCAAGTCGATTCTTTTATCTCCTCTCTTTCTCCGACTATAAGGAACCAAATACGTTTTTCGGTTATTTCGCGGTCTGTTCCTTAAACGAGACAAGTGTATCCGGCGTCCGTGGGAGAGGTAGAGGACTTCCTCACTTCTGCGTCTCGCGGAAGGGTCAGTCCAGAATCTTCGGGTCCGTTTTTTCACTTACGTCTCTCGGGGACTCGAGGTTCTCTAGTCGGACTTTTTCTCTATTTCCCTCTTTCTTTCGTGCTGTGCCACTCTGGTTCGTAGTAACTCGTTCCGGGTTTTAAATAAAAGATCCCCCCGAATATAGGGAACTCGACATGTATCTTTATGTCTCCAGAGTCCACTAAATGTAGTAGAAGACCGGTCTTCCGGACGATTGTAAAATTCTGGGAAAGACTATTACTAATCAGTTGGTCTTTTGAATAAAAGAGGTTTCCACTAATAAGATTTCAGTCCACGGTGGGAGTCTTTCGTGATCTTTTCCAATGTAAGGGTATCCAATTCCCACTTCACGCGATATTGTACCTTTCTTAAAGACTACACCAATTTAGTTTCCGATGTCGAATAAAAAGGTGTATGGTTGACATGATTAATTACATACAAGAGTTTTTGTATTACCCATTCCCTATACCTTTGAATCGTCGTTTATAACCGAGTTGTTACTTTGGGAGGTGGTCATGATAAGATGATTAAAGAATTGAGGGGTATTCTGAGATATAAAAATCTTATAATATCCGAAGGACACGGAGAGTGTCAACCCTCCGGTATTTGTTAGTGTACGCATTGACGTCCTCGGACTTGTTTGGACAGTCCAATGAATCTTTTAGTAGTCTCCCCAAACCTAACCTTGTGAGAATAATGCGGGTCCTCTTAATAATTGATTTCGAGATTCAACAAAAGAAGTCTCTTTCCACCAGCCCCTATCGGGAACAATTACAGTCTTCTCACATCATATCGTCTGTCATTTGTCTGTCTAAAACCAAAGCCCCATCTACGAGCCCGTCTCCTGGGGAACTCTGGACTAGACGGAACGGAACAGTCCGAGAAGGCGTACTGGAACAGTACCCACCCTAGAGGACACGACCGAGGGCCGTAGTACTGTATCTTCTCACAACTGATGACGTAAGGGTCATTCACAGAGGTCTTAGAGTTGTAATACCGTACCCGTGGTATGAAAGATTCACAAAAGTAGAGGATTGGGAACCTTCCCGAACAGAGCAATAATTGGTTATAGAGGTACTTGTTTTTGTAGTTTCTTACAACTCTGTTAACTCCCTTTCTTTTAGTCGAAGTTACTGACAGACTACCTTTCTCTAGTAGACGGCGGTCTAAGGTGAAATAGGATATAGGTTTATCCCTGACCTTAAAGGTCAAACTTCCGATAACAATAAAAAGGGACCTTTTATTTAAGACATAAAAAGAGTAGTAATAGTTTTAAGGAGGTAAAAGTTACAACAGTAAGGCTACCTTCTTGATCCTTCATATGTACTCCAGTAAATAAATTACTTCAGTTTCAGAGACCTAAAGATTAAATCTTTATATAATAAGTGGACTGTCGTAAGAAAAAAACACCTAGAGTTTATTTTGAAGAAGGGGTGTCTGACCACCCTAGACGTCCAAATAAGTTCTACCAGAAGTTTTGATGTATCAGACCTCTCTGTTGTATTAGACAATTCGTTTCATTCTTTGTATTACCATTTACAATAAAATAGTCGTGTCCTATTCTCTCCCTTTTTCATGAATAAAACACAGAAGAAAGGTAGACTCTTACTTTAGATGTAAGATAAATTTAAAAAGTGTTTAATTATTAATCTTCTCTCTGTTTTATTTTATCATGAAAATGTAGTTATAATGTCTTCATTACATTTAATTTATCTTATTTCTCTTTGAGTCAAAAATGAGACTAGGGAGAGATTGGTTGATTGTTCTTTTGTGTAAAGAAGGAAACTAAGTTAAATACACTTGAGTAATGTAAAATAAATTAAAACGGGTCAAAAAGGGATGATGATGGTAAAATTTTAGTAAGGTTTTTTAGTGGGGTGGAGAATTTTATCTTAGAAAAGAGTGAAAATTCTTATTCTGAAGACATTACTTAACAGTTGTAAGTGAAAAAGGAGAAAGAGTTTTGTTTCGGTCGAATCCATAGACGAAAGGATGGGTAGTGGACCTTAATGAAATCACTGAAGTGGTAACGGAAGGTCGAACTTAACTTATCTAATACGAGGGTAAGAGTAGGTTATAACGGAGAGTCTTTATAACTTGTATTAAGTAAGTAAGGACTACGGATGTTTATGTAAAAAAAAAAAATGGAGTCTTTGTAATTTTTACATTACAAAAGAAGTTGACAGTGTTAGTGGTCATATACCTCACCGAAACCTATAGAACCGGAACGAGAAAAGAGAATTCCAAAAAAAAAAAAAAAAAAAATTGCACCTGGTAAAATTTCAGAAGTAACTTACACAATGTGATAAAGAGAAAATACGTAAAAAAAAACCGAGGTTACATACACCTTAGTATCGAAGGACTAATACCTAGTTTAAACGTGTGTGTGGGGGGGGGGGGGGTGTTACAACCTTCCATTTCAGAATTGTTGACCGACAGTCCCTTCAGGAAGAAACGGAACGAAAACTACAATTATTCTACTTCAGACTTTTGAGGAACAATTCATACTATGTTGAACCCGAAAAGTCATGTATAGAAAATAAATTAGTTTTTCAAAAGGAGAAAAATTTTAACAAAAATAATATTTAACTGTATCTTTCAATATTTTACTAAAAGGTATTAAAGATACTTATAACCTATTAATATACTAAAAAATAGGAAAAAATTATGACATTTCTTTATAAATTGAAACGATTTAATTTAGTTTTCACATAGTAACCTTATTTGTAAGATACTAATAAATATACCAAAATCTCGTAACAATGACCAATTCAAAACAAATATTTAAAATTATATTTAAATACTTTTTTGATGTAGGTATTGAAACAAAGATAACGATATATAATGAACATGTCATGCGTGGAAACTGGAATGTACACGGAACGTTTATTTAACATGCAGAAAGGACAAAATGATATAGACCAGTATGAAACATATTAAGTTCTTAATTCTTTGAACAAGAAGTCATTTCTCTTTGTTATATCTAGGTAACAAAAACTGTCGTATGAATGAACAATCCCCTTATGTCACCTAACCTCTCTAAACTTATCCTCCAACTAAAGAAATTATTCAAAAGGAACGAATACAAAATTAAGAAAACACAATAAAAAACAAAAGTTCAAACAATCGTATATCATAAACATTACATTTGTTATAAAAATCAACTCATGTACGATAAGTAAAGATTATTAGAAACTTCCAGACTTAAACCAAATTAACATAGAGTAAAGATTAAAGGGGAATCAGTTAAAAAATGTTCTTCATATAGATAAACTTATAAAATTCATTGAAAAACAAAAGGAATTACATATAAAGTATCAAAAAGAATAAAATTAACGTACTTAAAGACGAGAACAAATAAAAGAACAAAACTCAAATGAATGAACGAGAAACAAACCTGAAAGATAGTTTATAAAAGAAATAATAACGATTAAGAAGAGAAAACTATCTCCAATATTTCGATTTTTATCTCTTTTGAAACCTATATTCGAAATCTGTATACTATAAAATAGTACCTCAAGAAATTTATAATAATTAAAAATATTTACAAAAAAGAGTTTTCAATCAACGTAATATAATATCTGAGAGGAGATTAAGAAGGAAACAATAGTTCAAAGTCGAAGTAATATCAATCTATTATATAAAATAACTCTTCCAAAAAACTCCCTAAGTCTACAATAAACCTTGGGCTATATGTAAATGAATATTCAATGTGTAAATAATGTGTAGAAGGCCAGAACAATTATCTACAATACAAAAGAGAAACGAACGATACCTTAAAGTATAGACAAGTGTATAGGAACGATGAGTACAATAAGTACCGAAAAAAAAAGAAGAAAACGTAGAAAGTTCAGATTCCAGATTTGAGACATTTTTCAAAGAGGTTAATGATATAGTAATTTTAGTAATAAAGAAATTCGTAAAAATTAATATACAAAAAGAGAGGTTGATTTTACATCCCGAAGGGACCACTGAGTCAACCATTTCTTAGACGGACATCACGTCCTCCGGTGGACGTTACATCCTCTGGACCCAAACTAGGGACCTAGCCCTACTAGGGGGTTTTTTCTTTTACCGTTAGGTAAGGTCTTAAGAACGAACCCTTTATGGTACCTACCTCCTCCGACCACCAGATGTCAGGTACCCCATCGTTCGCAGTCTGTACAGACTCAGAAACGAACCCGTCTCAGACTCGTTTTACATTACTTACAGGGATTTCCGTCTTTTAAAAAGGAAGAACAAGTCGTATCGATGACCCAGTCAAATATATACTTAAACCTTATCCGGAGTTTTATCCTAATACAAACTAATTATCACTAAGACTATATCAGAACCGTAACAGGAAACATCTCTATTCTACTTACCTTTTACTATTCGTGTACTTAAGGTTCAAGTCAAGATGACGGATGACTCACTACAGTCCGAAACGACTAAACACGTACTAACACATACCGACCAACCCCATCCTGAGTCCACTTACTAACTTGAGAAGAACTTCTCAATGGGTCTCTCTTTGTTCGATGAGACGTCGGATAGTCTCTCAATCCCATGTGAGAAAGAAGAGTAATGAGTTACCTCTAGTCTGTTACATTCAATTCACGTTGTACCACGTTCTTAAAGTTCAGAAAAAAGTCCATCAAACAGTAAATGAATATGACTCTCGAGTGGTTCGGTTAATGAAAACCTACGAGAAGAAAGTAAATTTTAACCTGGCAAAGATCTTCCCGTTTAACTCTTTCTTACGGAGACGTTAAAGACATATATATATTAATTTCATGTATGTGTTCCTCCTTCTCTACAGTGTAAGGTGAAAAGGAAGTTTTAAAAAAAAGTTTTCCGAAAGATATTTTTCTTTCGATAAGATTTTGTATCTATAAAGTTGTGTAAATACGAACAAAATTATTTTCAGGTAATTTGAGTTTAATCCTTCAATCGATTTACTATTCTGAAATTATGAATAGGGAGTAATGTTGTAAGAGGCCCCAAACTGATACAGTCAGACTGAACCGAAAATTTTGAGGCCCCTTAACCGAAAGAAAGGTAGTGTCATCCGGGGAACTCAAATAGAGGTAGACAGAATTTTAGATCTTAGGTAGACATAATCAACATTCGGTCAACGATCATATGACTTTAAGCTGATATGGGTTATGTTCAACTCATGTTATGAGGGATGAATTCTACCCAGTTCATGTCATGGGGGTGACATTCATGTAACAACCCCGGTCTCGGTCAGAAAAGTAGAAAACGTCGTTAAACCCCAACAGAATATCTTCCTAAGTAAACGCCACCCTCATAGACGTATTATTAGGAAGTTACAGAGATATCTTTAATACTTCACGTCAGACACACTTTAATTGGATTTATAACTTTATACAATAACTGGAATTGTACAGTTTTATAATCTTAAAAGGTATTAGTGATACAGGACTATATATTTTTTTAATACCGTTTCACATAATTATGGTTGTAAGAAATCTCAGTATAGGCCACAAAAGAATTAAAATAATGAAAAGTAGACATTTTAAAAAGTACTTTAAAAGGTTCGGGTGTAAAATCGACCGACATAGACTACAGTAGTACGAGATTAAGGTGACTCAAAGACACCTATTAGTACGTAAACAAAGAGAATGGAAAAACTGAAGATTCTTTATAGTACCATAGTCTGGAACTACCCATGACAGAACTGACTCCTTTGTCTATAAATCCTGGGGTGAATTTAACTGATAGATTTATAAATTAACAGTAAGACGGAATGTTCATAAAATTGATTCCTAAAATTATATTAAATTAAGAAGAGGGGGACGACATCGATCTTTACTTATAATAAAATATCTAACCTTGTCTCCTAGGATCTCCGAATTAGTTAAAAAGTTCAAGTGTCCTGGTGTATCTCGATATAAAAGTAGGTTTTATAAACTTAAAAACGACTTGGTTTTCTTATTGTGTAAGTTCACATATTAACTTTCCTGTATTAAAGAGGATGAGAGACCCGTTCCACATTATAATTATAAATCGTGTATAGTCACCTATTTATTTGTAGTAGGTCAAATTCTTATGTAATGTGTCAACAAGGTCAGGTAAAAAGTACAAATTTTTCGAAACAGGATTTTAAAAAACCATAAAAGTAGATCCAGTAATGTGAAAGATTCGACGTTCGACCCTCACACACACATACAAGAATGTTTAGGTAATGAAAATCTAGAGTTAATATAACTTATCCTAAACTCTACTACCCGTGGGTCACCTTAAGAGGTCCGGTCTTATGACCTCACCCATCAGAAGAGGTCCCCTGGAAGGGTTAGGTTCCTAGCTTGGTTCCAGGGGACGTAACGTGCACCTAAAGAATGGTCGACTCGGTGTTCCCTTCGGGTTCTTATGAACCTCACGCAACGGATAGGGTAGAGGTCGTCTAGAAGAACTGGGTCCTTAACTTGGTCTTAGAGAACGTAACGTCCGTCTAAGAACTGGTCGACTCAATAGTCCCTTCGGGACAAGGAATTTCTCCATTAAAAATTTAAAGCGACATATTACGTATAATGTTTTCAAGGGGAAACCGGACCAAATTTAAATTAAACATTCTTATTTATCTATTTTAGTTTGTAGAGTGACTATATAGAACGGTGCAACTAAAAAGTAAATTTTAAATTTTACAAAAAATTATATGAAATATAAAATCTCGTTAAATCAAGTGTCTTTTTAAATCGTCTTTCGTCAAAGAGTTTTTTAATTTTTATTCAAATGGTATATTAGGTCGTTAAGGTGGAAACTTATATATAGGTTTTATTAACATTTGTTCCAGAACTTATGTATAAACATGTGGGTACAAATATCGTCGTAATAAGTGTTATCGATTTCGTATCTTCGTAGGGGACAGGTAGTTAGTTATTTACCTATTATCTTTACACAATATGTGTGTTTTATTTGTGTGTGTGTGTGTGTGCTACCTTACAATAAATAGGAATTTTTCCCTCCCTTAAGACATTACACGATGTTTTTCCTATTTTGAACTCCTGTATTACGGTCATTCTTTTTCTGTTTACGAGACACTAAAGGTGAGACTATAAAACTTCCCAGTCTTAGTATTTCTATTTTTTACATTACCATCAAAGATCCCCTAAACTCCTCCTTCTTTACATCTCAATAAAAAACTGTCCATGTCTTAAAGTCAAAATGTTCTACTTTTCTCAGTCCTCTACTTACTACCATTACCAATATCTTCCCTTTATTTAGACTACCGACGACGACGACGGTTCAGCGAAGTCAACACAGGCTGAGACACGTTGGGGTATCTTTCCGTCGGGTGGTCCGAGGGGGCAGGGACCCTAAGAGGTCCGTTCTTGTGACCTTACCCAACGGTATAGATTACCGTGACATGGGAATTTTTATCAATTCTATTATTTAGAACAAAATACGGATAAACCCCCAAAGAGACCACCGAGTCTACCATTTCTAAGACGGACGTTACGTTGGGACCCAGACCTTCTACGGGACCTCTTCCCTTACAGATGAGGTCAAAAGAACGGACCCTTTGTGTACCTGTCTCATCGACGTCAGGGTCCCCAACGTTTCCCAGCCTGAGTTCTCATCCTGTATACTGACTAGTTGATTGTGAAAGTGAAGATGCAGATAAAATGGGAGAAGGGGGGTTTTTACTCCCCTTCTGTATTTTTATAGGTTATATGGAAAATGTGGGATGTATGTAAAAGGGAATTAAAAAATTACATCACTTAATGTTGATTATTTTATAAAAACAATCAATTTTTTATTAAAAAATTTTATAATGTTGAAATTTTATAAAATGTTTGGGATTTACAAGTTAGAACTCAGTATTTTACTAAGTAAAGTAATACATCGTGATATTTTATTAAAATGTACGGTACAGGGTCAAAAAAGAGAAACAAAAGTTAACTTATGAAAGAATCATAAAGTACTGAGAGAAATTTATTTTAGAAAGTAAGAATCTCTAAAGAACAATTTAAAAAATTTTTAAGGTCATCAAATAGTAAAATAAAAATAAGACAAAAGAGAGAAACATAACTTCAACGATAACAAATCAGTGGTTCAGCACAGACTGAGAAAACACTGGGGTACCTGACATCGGGCGGTCCGAGGATACAGATACCCTAAAGGGTCCGTTCTTAAAACCTCACTCAACGGTATAGGAAAAGTCCCCTTAGAAGGGCTAGGTCCCTACTTTAGACGTAGAGGACATAACCATCCGCTAAGAAATGGCGCCTCGGTGGTTCCTTCGGGTACGACTTCAATCAATAAAATTAAGGACATAATTCATTAATAAGATTTCGTATTTGTAAAAACAAACATTATATGAGTAAATCCAATATCTACACAATCTATAGTCAAATTGATATAGAGAGTTCAAAACAAAGAGTAGTAAAATGATAAGTAATGGAAAACACTAAAAGTAATAATAAATGTAAACTAGGTAAATAATAAAGTATAACAGTGATTTAGAAAAGTATATATACGTAAATATTATGAAACAGAGAAAATACAATAGCTAAAAAGTTACAAAACTAAACACTAGAAATAATACAATTAAGAAAAAAAAAATTTAGTCTAACAAAAAAAGTTTAAAAATAACCTCATATCAACTAAATGTTACAAGACAATCGAAGTCCACATGTCGTTTGACTTAGTCAATATGTATATATGTATTTTCACAATCGCACGTCACCGCAGACTGAGAAACGCTGGAGTACCTAACCTCGGATGGTCCGAGGAGACAGGTACCTTAAAATGTCCGTTCTTATGACCTCATCAAACGGTAAAGGAGGAGGTTCCCTAGAAGGGTTGGGTCCATAGTTTTGATGTAGAAAGGACTCAGAGGACGTAACCGTCCACCCACGAAATCGTAATCGGGGTGTACCCTGTTAAGAAAAAGTCTAAAAAAAGGGTCATCCAATAATCTCTAGTAACTCATCTCAAGAGACACGATACTCGTCCATGAACAATCAACAGACAAAATATATATCGCGACATGAGAGAATCAGCAAGTCAGTACAGGCTAAGGAACACTGTGATACCTGACATCAGGTGGTCCGAGGGTTCAAATACACCTTAGAGGTCCTTTCTTATGATCTGACCTAATGGTACGGGAGAACGTCCCCTAGAAGTGTTGGGTCCCTAGCTTGGGTCCAGAGGGTGTAACGTCCTCTTAAGAAATGGTAGACTCGGTGGTCCCTTCGGGTTCTTATGACCTCACCCTTATAGGAAATGGTCCTATAGAAGGACTGGGTCCTTAATTTGGTCCCAGAGGACGTAACGTCCGTCTAAGAAATGGTCGACTCGGTGGTCCCTTCGGGAATATATATTATTACACACATAAAATTAAGGTTAGAGAAGTAAATAGGGAAGGGGGGTGTAAGGGGGAAATTCATGGATATTTCGAACTAAAGTTATAGAAACTCAGACAGAGACAGAACATTTATATATAGGTAAGAAAGAATGAAGAGTGAATATTAATCTTGTACCGAATGAAAATACGAATTTTACGAGACATTAGAGTATAAAAAAGTACATCCAAATATGTATTTAAAAAACCATGTTTTAACGACAATCACGACAGTTTAGATATAGTAACGGGTAAATCCTAAGTAAAATTCTTTATCATTATAAAATTTTAAAGAATGACATTAAAACTGAAAAATTAAGAGATGAACATAAAGAAAGTCCAATTTCAATACACAAATCTAAGTCCGTTCCGTGTTTATAATATAACAAAACCACTTCGGAAGGAGAGTAGTAACACATTGATAGTAAAATTGACTTAATAAAAGAGATTTCATAGGTTACAACTATATTGATTTATCAAAATGAATTCATTCTTATAAAAAAGTAAGATATATAAACGAAAGTTTGAAACATAGAATTCACTATAAATTTTATTTATGATGTATTGAAAAATTCTAAATTGGAGTCTTTCGGATAAAATTAGTTCTTCGTACGAGGTATCGTTAATAACACAAATCTCTATACACACTCAGCAGAAAAAGTACAAAAAAAGATTATAAGTACCAAAATAAGAACTGAAGTAAACCGAAACAATTTTATAAGTAATAAAGAAGATTGGGAACTAACAAACTGTACTAATAAAGACGAGGGGGGTGGGATGGTAACAAGAAAATGTATAAATTGTATAAGTGGACGGTTGCCGAGATTGGAGGAGAACTTATTATGTTTTTTAGTACCTGTACATTTGACATATTCGGAGGAAGTCATAAATAATTGTATTGATTATATATGACTCACGGACAAGTCACGGTCAGAGAGCCTTATTTGGTCATTATATTTACCGTTTACGTAGTACGGAACCAAAGAAGTCCTCTACACATATGATTGAATTACTAGATCCGAAATTATGTGTAGAAAAAAAGAAAGAAATCTGTTATTTTTGTCCGAAAGATTAACGAGTAAAATCATTTCACTTTCGATAAAGTAACGAGATTTAACTACTTCGTTAGAGTGATAATTCTTGGGTATATAGTACGAACTCTAGTAAAAGGACAAGTCTAAACCCACAATTTTTCGGTCTACCTTCAGAAACATTGTAAACGGATATCTCATAGAGAGATCTAATGATACCCTAGAACTGTCAAAATCTTTCTACATAATTTAAATAGGGAAGTAAAGTTTGAGTTTATAAAAACTAGACTACAAATCTTATAAATCATTTTGTGACAAACGACATAAAGTAATTCTTAATTTTTGAATATCAAGGTAGAAGAAGAAATCAAAGGTCTTAGACAATACAAAGCTTATCTTGTCTTACGGTAATAGACCCAATTCGATTTATATGGTGGTTCAAATGTAGTTGTGACAAGGAGACAAATTTGATATTGAAAGTTTTTTTAAAATTTTTATAGGACATAAATATATAAATTATATACTTTAAGAATTTTCTTTCATTT
Source organism: Capra ibex (assembly GCA_006410555.1). Lineage (NCBI taxonomy): Eukaryota > Metazoa > Chordata > Mammalia > Artiodactyla > Bovidae > Capra > Capra ibex. Next base: position 46,758 of record SJYO01033432.1, read on the forward strand.
ATTATTAATTGTGTAGACCATATTTATGTATCATTGTCATAATAAAGTTAAAATTTTATTATGATGAATTTATGGTATACATCCTTCCCATAATCTATGTCTCAATGAACTAAAATCGCCTTGAAGACTTTTTTATAAATGGAGTTTGAGTGATCAAACCAATCAAAGAAAATAAACAAAAATACAGACGAAATTACCAATATTATACTTACAGACGTCATGAGATTCTTCGTTTGTCTACAACCTTATCCCTTTTTAATGAGTTTTCTTCTCTGTTGACCCAAATTTGTATGACTCTAAAGGTTCGGTAAAAAGAGAGAAAGTACCAACGAAGCAAAATGTGTCTAACAATTGTAAAATCTGTAGTAAAAGGAACGATATTTTGTCTATACGATGTACTTGAGTAAATAGAATTAAGTTTCATTACTGTAAAGACTGATGAAATATTAGAGAGTTTAGGAGCTTTTCATCCAAATATTTTTTAAATAATATATATCGGATTATAAAATAGATTTTACTGATGTACGTATTTTAGGTGATGAGACTCAGATACATAAACCAGAGATTTCTTCTGTTGGGTAATCGTTTCAGTCAGTTCTTTGTCTGATTAAAGTCTCCTGAAAGTAGAACAGGTTGAAGGTACTGAATGTTCTGACTTCTAGTACTGTTCCAGGATTAAAGGAAATTACAAGATAAGAAGATGATACTCTTCCACCTTTTTATACTGAACGGATATATAGTAAAAAGACTAGTAATCGGGTTCAACTGTTATTTCTTACACAATGGTGTCAAGGACAAAGTAATGTTTACAGGTTCTTTACAATCACGATATTACTCCTATTATTTCTATTACTTAAGAGGAAACTACAAGAAACTATAATATTATAGAAACTATAATACTTGGACCTATTACGGAAAAGTTTATAACAGTCAGTCTCTTTAATAATTCTTTTCATTGAGAGATGAAAAAGTGAATCACTTCAAGGTCCTAGAGTCGTTGAGGTTGTCGAGTTTCAAGGTCCAGAGACTCAAACAAGAAAACCCTAAGGGTCCGTAAGTGTCGACCGTTGTGACCGATAGGGACGGGGACCGAAACGAGATGGAGAATCGAGAGTCGTGGTTGTAGGAATAGGACTAGTAATAGTTATTCCTCCGTCGTAACGTGGTCGGATACATAATAAAGGACCCGTAGGACCGACACCATCTGTACCCAGACCGATGGTGGTAGTACGGGTTCTAAAACCGCTAGAACACCAAATTACGTTTTCGGTAGTCAAAGGAAGCCACGAAATATGTCTACATACGATATGTGACAAAACACCGGTACCTTAGTCCGTAGAAACAAACGTACCGATATCTATCTATACATCGGTAAACAGCTGGTGATGAGATAGGCAGCTATTAATGACCGAGGAAACACCAGTTTCGTTGACACAAGTACCGTGAGTCTTTATCGGACTGATGATAGGGTTAAGGACACAAACGTCGAGTCTCTGTCATGACGAGTTTCTTGGTTTAACTCGTGACAGAAACGAGTTTAGAACCTCAGTGATCGGATAGAACACTGCTACTGTTCTGTCAGTTCTCATAGATGGTCGATGAAGACCGGACCTGTGAGTACCCTTCACTAAACCCAAACTAATAAAATAGTATACGTAACTATGAAGTTAGACATAACTTCAACTTGAGTCGTCTTCGACGTAGGTTCCGGAATTCATGGACGTGAAGGGTGGAGTAGGATTAAGAAAAGAAGATGTGTCAGTAATAACAGTAAAGATAGTGTGTGTCACGTCGTTACTGTCAAGGGGAGTAGGGTCAAGATGAGTTACATGAGGTATTACAATAAGGAGGACGGGAGTTAGGGTACCAGATACGTGAGTTCTTGTTCCCCGAGTCTGTCCCGAATATATTTCAAGAATTTGACATGAAGTTTCCGTTGATTGAACCTCTCCTACGAGTGGAAACTTTAAAAGGATGTAGACACAAGTAATGTAAGAGGTCCTGACGTCTACTGTCTTCTTGATTCCTTAAGATTGGCAAAAACTAATTATACTCCTTAGTGTGCGTTAATTACTTTAAAGTTTTTTCCCTCACTTTGATTATGAAATAGTACAAACAGTTCTTTTTGGAAGTAAGTTTTCTTTTTTTTACTTGTTATCGTGTTAATACGTCTAACTTAGTTCCTTCGGTCCCACTCTGTTTATCTTATATGTAAAGTAAAAACATAGAGCGACGGGACTGATCTTTAAGACCTGTTACAATGTATCCCTACCAATCTCATCTATAGACTGTTAGAAAAGAAAAATTACTCTCACACATTGGGTACCTGTCCTTCCGGACCGCACGACGCTAAGTACCCCAATGTTTCTCAACCTGTACTGACTCGCTGACTTGACTTGACTTGACTTGGGTACATGTAAAGTACGTCAATGATTATCTCATGTTGAAATCCATAAACGTAGAAACGAAAGATTACACAGAAGATAAGAAGTTTACCTTTTGCCTGAGGTTATCTGTAAAGATATTTCTACACGTTGTAGGTTGTTTGTATACTTTTCAACGACTCGTAGTGACTTAAGTTTAGTTTGGTGTTCTACGGTGACATATTTTATTTTACCGACATAAAAAATTAAATTGTCTCTAACCGTTAAAAGACCTTTGTAATCTGAAGAACATATATGACGACGACGACGATTCAGTGAAGTCAGCACAGGCTGAGACACGCTGGGGTATCTACCGTCGGGTGGTCCGAGGGAGTAGGGACCCTAAGAGGTCCGTTCTTGTGACCTCACCCAACGGTAACGGAAGAGGTTACTTTCACTTTTCACTTTCTCTTCAGCGAGTCCGCACAGGTTGAGGATCGCTGGGGTACCTGACGTCGGATGGTCCGAGGAGGCAGGTACCCTAAAAGACCCGTTCTCATGACCTCACCCCACGGCAACGAAGGAGACAGAATATATATGATCTCCCATACATTTTTAGTGTAACTCGACACTCTTTGAATCTGTTAATGTGTTTCAAACTTTGTGTTAACGATATACTGTCTTCAAGTTGAGGATTCATATATTAGTCTTATTGAATTATGTTCTCATCGTTATTTTAAATATGTGTTTACAAGTATCGTAGTAATAATCACTTTTTAACCTCTCTTAAATTTATAAGTGGTAAACAAATTACCTATTTGTTTCACTTCGTATGGGTATCACTCCTAATAATAAGTAAGTACTTTCCTACTTCATGTCTATATACTGGAAAGTGTCTACTTGAAACTTTTGTGATACGATTAAAATTTTTTCGTTTGTGATTTCCGATGACGTTATACTAAAGTTAATGTAGTTTAGTTAATGACTTAGTTTTTTGTATAATCTGCAACCTTCCCTAGTCTCCTTATCTAGTTATCCATCACTGACTAACTACCAATACCTCAAAAGAAAAATACGTTGACTTTACAGGACTTTAGTCTATAACCACTACCAAAGTGTTATAAAATTTTCATGATTTTCCGTGAATTATAATGTAAAGTCTCCAAATTTACTATTGGTAAATACCGAACACATAAGGTGAAGTTATTTTTTTCTATTTCACATTGTTTGAGACACAATTTTAAAAGGAGGACAAAGAGAGATATATATATGTGTGTTAATTTAATAATTAATTTAACACATTTATATATACTACGTGCAAGTAAATTAGTATTTTAAGGACTTATTAGTAATAAATTTAATTCATAGTATAAGACATTTAATTTTATCTTCTGAAATACAAAGTTTTAATAAAATAGGTTTATAACAGACTTGTATATGTCTTTTACGTATATATCTTTACTCCCCTCTTACTTATATCCATACATACCTATTGACTCAAGGAAGTGACAGGTGGAATTTGATGGTCCAGTCCTTCGTTGTCAATCTTGACCTGTACCTTGTTGTCTGACCAAGGTTTATCCTTTTCCTCATACAGTTCCGACATATAACAGTGGGACGAATAAATTGAAGATACGTCTCATGTAGTACTCTTTACAACCTGACCTTCTTTGTGTTCGACCTTAGTTCTAACAGCCCTCTTTATAGTTCTTGGAGTCTATACGTCTACTGTGGTGGGAATACCGTCTTTCACTTCTCCTCGATTTTTCGGAGAACTACTTTCACTTTCTCTCACTTTTTCAACCGGATTTCGAGTTGTAAGTCTTTTGTTTGTAGTACCGTAGACCAGGGTAGTGAAGTACCCTTTATCTACCCCTTTGTCACCTTTGTCACAGTCTGAAGTAAAAACCCCCGAGGTTTTAGTGACGTCTACCCCTGACGTCGGTACTTTAATTTTCTAAGAATGAGGAACCTTTTTTTCAATACTAGTTGGATCTATCATACAAGTTTTCGTCTCTGTAATAAAACGGCTGATTCCAGGCAGATCAGTTCCGATACCAAAAAGGACACCAGTACATACCTACACTCTCAACCTGACACTTCTTTCGACTCGTGGTTTCTTAACTACACAAACTTGACACCACAACCTCTTCTGAGAACTCTCAGGGAACCTGACGTTCCTCTAGGTTGGTCAGGTAAGACTTCCTCTAGTCGGGACCCTAAAGAAACCTTCCTTACTACGATTTCGACTTTGAGGCCATGAAACCGGTGGAGTACTCTTCTCAACTGAGTAACCTTTTCTGACACTATGACCCTCCCTAACCCCCGTCCTCCTCTTCCCCTGCTGGGTCCTACTCTACCGACCTACCGCAGTACCTGAGTTACCTGCACTTAGACTCACTTGAGGCCCTCTACCACTATCTGTCCCTCCGGACCGCACGACGTTAAGTACCCCAGCGTTTCTCAGCCTGTGCTGACTCGCTGACTTGACTTGACTTAACTTGACTATGAGGTTATGTTTTATAAAAACTGCAATTTTTTTAAATTGTTCTTTATATAGGCTTCAACGGACATACAATATATTAAACTTACACTTACTCACAGTTATTTTGGAAGACTTTATAGTAATCACGAAAATTGAAGACAGAATGTATAGGAATGTTCCTTTCTTTTTTTGTGAAGTTATTTAAAGTTTCATAGATTATAAGTAATTTCGATTTAACACAAGTACGAGTGAGGGGGTATATACTGAGCGTACGGTCGTGCGTCTATATTTTTGTATGTCTATTTAAATAAGAGATTGAACACACAGTGAAATATTTGCCATTCTTACCTTTCGAAAGTGAAGAAAAGGAAGAGGTTATCCACAATCGAATTTAGGTTACGGTCATGGACATAGTGTTCACGAAATGTTATAAGGTAACCCTATGTATTATGTGAACTTTTACATAAATCAAGTTTCCATGTTTATAGTTCTCTAAATCATCAACTCCTGACACTTTCATGTATATCACATCTTAGTACTGGAAAAAAAATGATTATAGGACTTGTGGACCTGGTCTAACGTAAGTCGAGTGACAAAACGAAGTCTTTGATTCCATACGTTTTCGTCCTTATCTTTGTCACAAAAACGAATTATATATCCGTCTTCTATTAAAAACCTACATGTAATTAACTAATAATTGAAGCGTCCTGACTTCCAAACTAAGGTAGATGGATAATCTTCCGTCTTCATTTCTAACCTAAATTTAGCTTTTTACAAATAAAGAGGTTAAGTGTCTAACGTTAAAAGGTACTAATAATACTTATACATCGAGAAAAAGTTTCATTTATTCTTAGGTTTAGACATCACCATTTATAGTTCGGTCTTAGTGGGAGTACTGGTCTCGTTACCCCGATGTCGTCCTCTTATCAAGAACTCGTACTAGTGTTGTGAACGGTAAGTGGATGGAGGGTAACGAGGGGTCTTTTCTTAGAGAAAGTGAATGAAATAAAGATCTCTATGTATAAACACTGACGTAAATTAGGTAAAATCTGTCCCTTTGGACGAGCCTCCTTATTTGGAGTACAAGCTTTTTCTTGTACCCTACATTTTAACTCCTGATTGATCACTCCTTCGTTTGTAAAAGATACCGCAAATCTTTACCCTTATCAGTTGTCCCCTGTTATTAACATGAATATTATTCATCGGTACAAGAACTCAACTACATTTTTGAGTTATGTGAACAGAGGATGTCTTATCATACTCGGGTAAAAGGAACGTCTTTTTAATTCGATATTACATAATTTTAGTAAAATTTAAATAAAACCTTTTAGGATTGTATTAATACCAGCCATGATGTTATAAACCACATTCAAACCTAAAATTGACTCACAAAAACGTTTACCCTGGATATGAAGAGTACATTGTTATTTAGGTCAAAGTTATTAGTTGTGATCTTGATAGTTTTCCTTTATACTTACTGTTTTATCTATGAATCGAGTATAATCCTCGATATAGGAATCCTCGTCTCGTCTTCACTTGAGTCAGTACAAACGATAAGAGCTAAACACCCATAGATACTAAAGGGATGAATGAAGAAAGCGAACCTGTATATATCAATTCTCGACTGATAAGTGTTATAACATTTCGTTAAGAGGTTAATTTTCTTTTCTCAACTGATAAGTTTATATAACTCTCCTTCTTTACTCATTGTTATGATAAAAAAGTTGTTGATAATTTTAGACATATGTGATCAGTTATCCTTAGTTACTATGTAAAGTGTCAGATAAGATAGGGTATTATTAGTTAATATTACACACTTTTATATAAACATTGACGCACATATATATATATATACTTAACAATGTCAAAACAAGTAATTACTGTTGAAAGTTTCTTTACACCTTTTATATTGACTTATCTTTGCAATCCTCGTTTGAATGTTTGGACTATTCTTTATTTAGACTATTGTTAAAACCATACATTCCTTTGCGTAAGAATATTTGAGTATACTAAGAAACAGTCTTTAGGATTAACGTTCCGGAAACAATTCGAAGTTCTAATAATCAAAGTCAGTTTTAGTCACAACGATTTATCCTTACGACGACGACGATTCAACGAAGTCAACACAGGCCTGAGACACGCTGGGATGCCTGTCGTCGGGTGGTCCGAGGAGACAGGTGCCCTAAGAGGTCCGTTCTTATGACCTCACCCAACGTTAAAGGAAGAGGTTCCGTACGTACGTACAATTCAGTGAAGTGAGCACAGGTTGAGACACGTTGGGATTCCTGTCGTGGGGTGGTCCGAGGAGACAGACGTCTTAAGAGGTCCGTTCTTGGGACCTCACCCGACGGTAAAGGAAGAGGTCTATCCTTACTCCAAGTTAATTAAAATACTAACGTAAATCACTCAAGGGGTGGAAATTATAAACGTAACATACCCCTGAAGGGACCACCGAGTCTGTCATTTTTTAGACGAACGTCACTTCCTCTGGGTTCAAACTAAAGACCCAGCCCTTCTAGGGGACCTCTTCCCGTACCGTTGGGTGAGGTCATAAGAACGGACCTCTTGGGGTACCTGTCTCCTCGGACAGGTCGATGTCAGGCACCCCAGTGTTTCTCAGTCTGTGCTGACTCACTGATTTCGTGATTGAGTGAACGGTGGAAATTTAAAAGATGGTACATGACTATTTCACTTGTTCTATTAAAGTTAAATAGGAAGATAAAACGAACACCCGTCGTTGTTCTTTGTCTCTTTAATTCGTTGAACTATGTTACTTCAATTTGACGACACACATTTCATAGAGTAGATAACAAAGTACTTCCACTAGAACCAGGTGATAAATAACTCAACCGGTTTTACAACCAAGTCCATCACGTATATAATAAGTTATGTCGAGACCTACTTATACTTTTTACACAGAAAATAAAAATGAATTTTGGTTTACTTAAGAAACCGGTTGAGTTATGATCAAACCTAAAGATAAAACATAAAACATTACAAAGAAGGAATTAAACACCCATACAAAAATCACATAAGTACATTAAAAACAAATTAATCATATTTAAAACAAAGGTTTTTAAAACTCGTAAAAGTCAAATAATAAAAGAAACGTGAAAGGAATACTAAGTATATATATACATGTATATATATATATGTGTAAAATAACGTATTTATATACGTATATTAGTTCCCGAAGGGTCCACCGTGATCACCATTTCTTGGACGGACGGTGACGTCCTCTGGACTCTACGTCAAAACTAGGGACTCAGTCTTTCTATAGGCCCTCTTTTACTGTACCGTTGGATGAGGTCATCAGCATGTATCTCTTAGGGTACCTGGCTCCTTCGAGGTCCGATGTCTAGTGTCCCGACGTCTCAACTGTGCTGACTTCGCTGAACCGAACATACGTACGTCCCATTTTACGGTGGTTAAACATCACAACAAAATGGTTGACTTGAAATAAAGATTTAGGTTGATAGACAAAACTGACGACGGAGTAAACAATGGAAGAAAAACTTTAAGAAAACAATAGATAAAACACTACTCCTTAAAAAAATCTAAATTCAAAAGAGAATAGAATACTTCATCTTAAATATGAAGACAAAGAAGGAAAATATGAAACTTTTTTATTATAAATTTATGTACAAATTTATGAATCTTACCGTAACTCTGTACATATAATAGTATACACTTTACCTAGCGGTCAGGTCTAAACTACGGTACTATGTCCCACGAACCCCGAACACACGATCCTACTGGGTCTCCCTACCCTACCCCTCTCTCCACCTTCCCCCCAAGTCCTACCCCTTGTGTACATGTGGGTACCGTCTAAGTACAGTCACTTACCGTTTTGGTTCTTTTATAACATTTCATTAATCGGAGGTTGTTAATTAATTAAAATTTTTTATTTTTTATTTAATACAAAACATGATACATTCGTATTTATTTTAAGTTTTTAGGAATTTTGAGACTCTATTATAATTTAATTAATAACTAATCAGTAAACCATCGATCTAAAAAATTTTTAACTTAAAATTTTGTAACTAATTATTTTCGTATTAAAATTCAAGTTTATTTATTTATGAATTCTCACCTCACGTTATCAAGAATTTCAAAATACTTTAAACTTAGTAATCAAGTCCTTAGATAATAAGTGAGTTTTTTAATAACTATAAATTTCACACTGCACAACGATATGTTACGTTCACTCAATCAGCGAGTCGGTATAGGCTGAGAAACACTGGGGTACCTGACATCGGGTTGTCCTATGAGACAGGCACCCTAAGAGATCCGTTCTTATGACCTCACCAACGGTATGGGAAGAGGTCCCGTAGAAGGGGTGGGTCATTAGTTTGAACCCAGAGAACGTAACGTCCGTCTAAGAAATGACAGACTCGGTGGTCCCTTCAGGGGTGTGTTACGTAGTCGAGTCAAGTCAACGAGTCAGCACAGGTTGAGAAACGCTGGGGTACTTAGTGTCGTACCGTCCGGAGGGACAGGTCGTGGTTGAGGGCCTCAAGTGAGTCCGAGTATAGGTAGCTCAGTCACTACAGTAGGTCGGTAGAGTAGGAGCCAGAAGGGGAAGAGGAGGACGGGGGTTAGGGAGGGTCGTAGTCTCAGAAAAGGTTACTCAGTTGAGAAGTGTACTCCACCGGTTTCATGACCTCGAAGTCGAAATCGTAGTAAGGGAGGTTTCTTTAGAGTCCCGACTAGAGGAAGTCTTACCTGACCCACCTAGAGGAATGTCAGGTTCCCTGAGAGTTCTCAGAAGAGTTTGTGGTGTCAAGTTTTCGTAGTTAAGAAACCGTGAGTCGAAAGAAGTGTCAGGTTGAGAGTGTAGGTATGTACTGGTGTCCTTTTTGGTATCGGAACTGATCTACCTGGAAATAACCGTTTCATTACAGAGACGAAAACTTATATGATAGATCCAACCAGTATTGAAAAGAAGGTTCCTCATTCGCAGAAAATTAAAGTACCGATGTTAGTGGTAGACGTTACTAAAACCTCGGGGGGTTTTATTTTAGACTGTGACAAAGGTGACAAAGGGGTAGATAAAGGGTACTATATATTTATATTTATGTTATTCAAGTTTATGATTCTAAAACGAATTTAAGACCACCTAGGTTCAACAGTCAAGAAAAATATGATACTACGATTTATCATACTACGATTTTATCTTTCTCTATAACTAGGTAACTGTTTATATAAGGAATGGATACTACGGACGAAGAAAAAATAAATGTAGTACAATTCATCAAATTTCTGACTAAGGGACAGGAGAGACTCTATTTCAACTATAAGGTTTTATTTCACCACGAACTTCAACGTCACCAACATCCTCCCGTGTTTTATTCTATCTTTTAACGTTAATTGTTTCGTTTTTTATCGTCACTTGAACTCTTCTTTCGTCTCGTGTCATTGTCTTCTTTCTTTGACTAGATCGTACGGGATTCTGGTAAAAGGAAAAGGAAAAATTTAAGAGGTCTATGGGAGGTTTTAAAACGAATCAAAGTAAAGATGGATGAGAATATACTGAAGTTCTTACATATCGTGTTCTTTCCAGAAACTTCCCGTGAGAACAATTCGTCAAGTATGGTACAATGAAATGATAAAGGTTTTTTCAACGAAAAAAGTTATAGATTTAACAGGAGAAAACAACACTTATATATTTCTATTTTGTCCCAACATCCATCTTTTTAATTGTTCATTGTTGAAATATAGGGACTAAGTAGGCGATAAGATTTGTTTCGATTGATATGAGAATCACATATCAACCTGACATGATATTCATATATATCATTGTACTACCTGTTTCAAATTAAATTGTATATGACACAGTTTAATTAAATACAATACAATAAATTGTATCATATACAATTTAAATAAATTGTATCCCTTTTTAAATTGTATATGAAACCTACGTTTATATAGTCTACACTATTTCAGGTTCCTACTCCGTAGTAATTTTAACTGTTCCACTTAGTTTAAAAATATAAATTGACACTCTAGCACAGGGAGATGATGAGTTATAATCCTTGTACTCTTCGGTTAGTGTATAAAGAGATCCTACGTATAACCATCTAATAAAAGACCCTTTTTTACGTTTAGGAAGTCCCTCTCTTAGGTGATCCTTTATTCTTACAGTTGTCACGATGTTTCCTCTAGAATGTCCACGTGTGTTTCATTTAGGTTGGTTAATTACTCTGAAAGAGTAGTGGACCTCAAAGTTTAGTCGAATGATTCCTGAGAAACACTTAATTAGTAGTTTCTTGTATGCTGTAAACTTTTTATCAAGGTTGTAATTCTAATTTTTGTTACGTTCGATATTTTTATTTGATAATTTTAAATCTCCAATAATTTTATTATATATATACTTTCTTAACAATATAAACAGATTTATATATAGAAAAATTTAGATGGAAGAAGTAATATTCATATTACCTTACCATAGTGAACCTAATCTTACTTATATAAAAGGTCCTGATATAAGTGTGATAACAAGACATATATGATAATAAAACTTGGTGTAAAAAGTTGTAAAATACAGGACTATTATGTAGGGATTATGAATTGAATAACTTTCGTATATGTCTTTATTTATTATCTGTATATCCTCTTTGTCTAGTACTTTAGACGAAGGGGGAAAAGTCATTTTACATATTCACTAATTATTTAAAACTATCTATTCGTGATTGTTAAGTTCATTAAACTAAAAGTTTTAGAAATGGAGTTTGATTATAAAATTACGAACGAAATAAGAAATATCAAACCGTTAGACCCTCACGAGGTTCTTAGTTTTGATATTGTTCATCCTTTTTCAATGACTTTTGGTCTTAATTAACCAAAACTTATTGTTCTATAAGGATTTAGTGTAAAGAAAAAATAAAAATGTCAAAACCTGTTCAGTAATCGTTTAAAACTATTTTCTAAGGAGTGAATTTTACACGTTGATTTAATAAAGTATGTAAAGTCAATTTTAATTTACTCTGTGTCATAATAAATTGTTTTAGAGTTTAGGAACTTTATTCTCAATAAAAGTAATAGTATATAAGACCAGAGAATGAATTTATGGAGGTACGTGTCTTTAAAGATATACGTAACGTATATAATTCAAAGATTATTAAGTTGTTTTGTTTAAGTTCTCACGTCCGACACTATAGTCTTCCGATGTTGAAGAGGTCGAAAGTACTGAATATCCGACTTCTATTAGAGGTTTCAGTCCTAAAAGAGAATTCAAGACAAGGAGTGAATACTCTTCTACTTTTGTTATGTTTGACTGAATACCATACTTCAAATACAAAGTTATTTATTAAATTGTGTACTACACAATTTTATCAAAGACAAATTAATCTTTATAGGTTCCTTACAACCTATGAAGATTAGACGGACGTTTCGTTCTCTGGGTCCAAATTATGGGGTCAGTACTTTTAGGGGACCTCTTCACTTACTGATGGGTGAGGTCATAAGAACGGACCTCTTAAGATACCTGTCTCCTCGGACCACCCGATGTCAGGTACCCCGGCGTTTCTCAACCTGTGCTGACTCACTGATTGTGAGAGTTTTTGGAAAGCGAAAGTTCCTTACACTTACGATCTTAATCACAAATTTCTCTGTTAAGGGGATGTTGTGGATGTTTTGGTACTTACATCGAAGAAGTTTGTGACAGTCTCTCATAATTCTTATCATTGGAACTTACAAAAAGAAGGATCACTTAATACAGGGTCCTAGAGCCTCTAAAGTTGTCGGGTTTCAAAGTCCAGAGACTCAAGTAAGACTACCCTAAGGGTCCGTAAGTGTCGACCGTTGTGACCGATAGGGACGGGGACCGAGACGAGATGGAGAATCGAGAGTCACGTTTGTAGGAATAGAACTGGTAGTAGTTAGTCCTCCGTTGTGACGTGGTCGGATACATAATAAAGGACCCGTAGGACCGACACCAACTGTACCCGGAACGATGGTGGTAGTACGGGTTCTAAAAATGGTAGAACACCAAGTCACGTTTCTGGTAACTAGAGGGACTCACGAAACATGTCTACATACGGTATGCATCAAAACATCCTTACCTTAGTCCGTAAAAACAGACGTACCGATATCTATCCATACACCGTTAAACAGTTGGTGATACAATAAGTAGTCATTAGTGGTTTAGAAAACACCAGTTTCGATGACACAAGTACCGTGAGTCTTTGTCGGACTGATGGTAGGGTTAAGGACACAACCGTCGAGTCTCTGTGATAACGAGTTTTTTGGTTTAACTCGTGACAGACACGAGATTAGAACCACAGTGATCAGATAGGACACTACTGTCCTGTCAGTTGTCACAAATGGTCGATGAAGACCGGACCAATGAGTACCCCTCACTGAACCCAAACTAAGAACATAGGATACGAAACTATAAAGTGAGACATGACTTTGACTTGAGTTGTCTTCGATGTAGGTTCCGGGACTCATGGACGTGAAGGGTGGAGTAGGATTAGGACAAAAAGATGTCAGCAATAACAGTAAAGCTAGTGGGTATCAAGTTGTTACTGCAAAGGGGAGTAGGGTCAAGATGAGTTACGTGAGGTGTTGCGGTAAGGAGGACGGGAGTCAGGATACCAGATACGTGAGTTCTTGTTCCTCGAGTCTGTCCCGAATACGTTCGAGGAATTCGACCTGAAGTTTCCGTTAATTGAACCTCTCCTACGAGTTGAAACATTAAAGGGATACATATATAAGTAATATAAAAAGTTTCTAATATCTATTTCTTCTTGATTCTTTGTGATTGTAAAAAGTCAATCAAATTCCTTAGTTACCGTTAATTACTTTGGAAGTTTTACTCTTACTTCATTAGAACGAAAAGTTATTTAAAGAAGTAACTTACTCATTGTGTTACTACAACTAACAGAGTTCCTTAGGTGTCTTTCTGTTGTCTTATATATAAGGTAAAAATAGAGGTCAAAGAGATTTATCTTGAAGGATTGTTACAAATTATCTCTACCAATTTTCTCTATAGACGGTAAAATAAGAAAAAATTACTCTCATAAATTAGATATATATAAAATAAATTAATGACTATCGTATATTGACGAGGTACTGTTTTGATCTATCGTATAATTTTTCGTTTCTGTAGTGAAACTACTGAATCCGGGAACATCAGTTTCAATACCAAAGGGACCATCAGTAAATACCTTTCCTCTCAACCTAGCATTTCTTCCGACCACGATTTCGACTTCGAGGTCAGGAAACCGGTGGACGACGGATCTTGACTGACTAAGTTTTTGTGGGACTACGAACCTTTCCTACTCACGTCCTTCTCTTCCCCCACTGTCCCCTTCTTACTAATTTACCGTAGGGGCTGAGTTATCTGTACCCAGACCCGTTTGAGACCCTATGTCACTTCATGTCCCTTCGGACCGTAGACGTCAAGTTCCCAGAGTTTCTCGGTCTGTACTAAATCGTTGACTCATTGTCGACGAGGTCTATAAACACGAAGAAAGACTCCACAAAATGGTAAAAATTTACCAGTTTCTTGAACTCATCTGTAAAGAGATTTCTTCTATATTCTACGGTCGTTTATATACTTTTCTAAAAATATTTAATTTTAGTTTTGTTGTCATTAGTGTTCAAATCCTATTAATTATATATGGAATTTACTAATGATAAAACAAAATTTAAATCGTCTACAACTGTTATAAAACCGTTACAAAACTTTGTACCGTAATAATATGTAACTATCTCTCATACATTTTTAGTGTGTCCGTGACACCTTTTTTGAAATCATTAATGAGTTAAATTTCCATCAATGGATACTGAGTCTTTACATTGAGGATTCGTATATTAGTCTGTTGAATTGTGTCGACGTCGTTTTTAAAATACATCTTTACAAGTATCATAGTAACAATTAGTTTTTCACCTTTCTTCAGTTTACGACAACTCATAGTCAACAAATTATCTATTTGTTATTATTCATATAGGTAAAGTCCTTAATAATAAGTAGGTATTTACCTACTTCAAGACTATGTATAAGAACGTATTTATTTTAAACTTTTTTCGTACGATTTTTTTTTTTTTTGGGTCTGTGATTTCCGATGTTCAATGTACGAAAGTTAATGTAGTTTAGAGGTCTTCTCCCTTAGGTAACTTGTTGTTGTTGTTTTTATCAGGAACCATTCTTCTCTTCACTGTTTAATTATTCGTCAATGACTAATTACGATGTCTATAAATAAAACTCCATTACCTTCACAAAACTTTGTCATAACACGACTACCAACGCGTCGTGAAACTTACATGGTTTTCTATGAGTCGACACGTAAAAACTCACGATAAAATACACCATACACTTAAAGTGAAGTTAATTTTTTTACTATTTTACGTTTTTTTTCTGACAAGATAGACACAAAGATACATATAAATATATATACAGATATATTTACTTTTTACCAATTTTATTAAATGAATAGTATATTGTAGTTAAATTTTACCATGTTAAATAAAAAATCATCCATAATGGTCTTGAAAACAGTTATGTCTTCGGGTACATATATGTAGAGAGAGAGTGGTTCAGCACACACTGAGAACGCTGGAGTACCTATCATCGGACGGTCCGAGGAGATAGGTACCCTAAGAGACCCTTTCTTATGACCTCACCCAACGGTAAAGAAAAAGGTAATATATGTATATGTATATCGTTTATATACCCGAAGGGGCCATCGAGTCTACCATTCTTAGATAGACGTTACATCCTCTACGCTCAAGTCAGTGACACAGTCCTTATAGGGGACCTCCTTCGGTACCGTTGGGTAAGGTCATAAGAACGGACCTCTTAAGGTACCTGTCTCCTGGGACCGTCCGATGTCAGACACCCCAGTGTTTCTCAGTCTGTACTGACTGATTGTGTGTGTATCTTTTATATATAAGTTTTTCACGGTTGTTAATTAAGATGTAATATTTTAAATTTCATAGACTAAATAGATGAAGATTTTACTAAAAAGGTTTATCATTTTTTATGTTCACAACGAAAGTTATAGATTAATTACTTATACATTGACCTTAGTAAACACAAAATAATAAAAAATACAATAGTAGTTGTAGTAATAATAGAGTTTTGAATCCGTAGTTTTATAATGATTGTATTATTCGGTTTTCGTCTCTGTAATGAAACGGTTGTTTCCAGACAGATCAGTTCCGATACCAAAAAGGTAACCAGTAGATACCTACACTCTCAACCTGACACTTCTTTCGACTCGTCGGCTTCTTAACTACGAAAACTTGACACTACAACCTCTTTTGAGAACTCTCAGAGAACCTGACGTTCCTCTAGGTTGGTCAGGTAAGACATCCTCTAGTCGGGACCCTAAAGAAACCTTCGTTACTACGACTTCGACTTTGAGGTCATGAAGAAACCGGTGGAGTACACTTCTCAACTGAATAACCTTTTCTGAGACTACGACCCTTCCTAACCCCCGTCCTCCTCTTCCCCTTCTAGCTCCTACTCTACCGACCTACCGTAGTGGTTGAACTACCTGCACTCAGACTCACTAGAGGCCCTCAACCACTACCTGTCCCTCCGGACCGCACGACGCTAAGTACCCCAGCGTTTCTAAACCTGTGCCGACTCTTTGACTTGACTTGACTAACTACGACAAAATGTAAAGGTATTATGAGTACTAGCAGGAGTGTACTTTCTTTTTTTTTCACTTACTTATTTTTCTTTATCCTTGCACACACACTAATTTTGAAGACTTGTAGGAATGTTCCCTTCCTTCTATTAATAAATTATTTGTAATTTTAGAGATTATAAGTAGTTTTAATCTAATACAACTAAGAACGACGACGACGACGATTCAGCGAAGTCAGTACAGGCTGAGACACACTGGGGAATCTGTCGTCGGGTGCTCCGAGGCGGTAGGGACCCTAAGAGGTCCGTTCTTGTGACCTCACCCAACGGTAAAGGAAGAGGTTACGTACTTTCACTTTTCACTTTCACTTCAGCAAGTCAGCACAGGTTGAGAATCGCTGGGGTACCTGACGTCGGATGGTCCGAGGAGGTGGGTACCCTAAAAGGTCCGTTCTCATGACCTCACCCCACGGTAACGGAAGAGGCACAACTAAGAATGAGGAGGCATATATAAGGAGTACACGTTCGTGTGTCTAATCTATGTATATCTAATTAAATAAGAGGTACACAATAGAAGATCCGTCACTCTTATTTTTGAAGGTGACGAGGAAGAGGTTATCCCCAATCGAATTAAGGGTTTAGTCATGGACATAGAGTTCACAAAACGTTATAAGGGATCCTATGTATTGTGTAGAATTTTTATAAGTCAGGATATCACGTTTACAGTTTTCTAAATCATCAACTCCTGAAACTTACATGTATATAACACGTAAGAACTAAAAAAATTTGGTTATAGGACTTGCGGACCTCGTCTAACGTAAGTTGAGTGACAAACCGAAAGGTCTTTGATTCCATACGACCCTCCCTAACCCCTGTTCTCCTTTTCTCCTGCTGGCTCCTACTCTAACGACCTACCGTAGTGACTGAGCTACCTGCGCTCAGACTCACTTGAGGCCCTCAGTCACTACCTGTCCCTCCGGACCGCACGACGCTAAGTACCCCAGCGTTCCTCAGCCTGTGCTGACTCGCTGACTTGACTTGACTTCCATAGTTTCCTGTATGTTTCTACCCTCATCTCCGTCTTATAAAAAATTAAGGGATAACCTCTTCCTTTACCGTTGGGTGAGGTCGCAAGAACGGACCTCTTAGGGTCCCTACCACCTCGGACCACCCGACGACAGACACCCCAGCGTGTCTCAACCTGTGCTGACTTCACTGAATCGTCGTCGTTGTCGTCGTCGTCCGTCATTTTTTACACTTCTCAAAAACCTAAATATTATTGACAAATAATATAAGTGTGTTGAAGTCCATACTAAGGTAGATGGTCAACCTTCCGACTTTACAATTCTTTCTGACCTAAAACCACCCTTTTATAAATGAAGAGGACAAGAGTCTAATGTTATGTCATGTAAAAAGGTACAAATAATACTTATAGATCAATCAAAAGTGAAAGTGAAAAGTGAACGTACGTAACCTCTTCCTTTACCGTTGGGTGAGGTCATCAGAACGGACCTTTTAGGGTGCCTGTCTCTTCGGACCATCCAATGTCAGGTACCCCAGCGTTTCTCAACCTGTGCTGACTCGTTGAATACTGATACATTAATGCCAGTCATGATGTTATCCACCAAATTCGAACCGAACAATTGACTCTCATAACGTTTACATAACGTTTAACTGTACTAAAGCGTACATTGTTCTTTTGGTCGAGATTAGTAACTGTGATCTTAAAAATTTTCCTTTGTTCTTCCTGTATTTATCCTATAAATAGAGTCCAAATCTTTGATATAGGAATCTTTATCTCGTGTTTACTGGAGTCTCTATACACACGATAAGAGTCACTAAATAAAAAAAAAAAATCAGTCACGAAAAAGACCCGAAGGGACCACCGAGTCTGTCATTTCTTAGGTGGACTTTATGTCCTCTGGTCCCAAGTCAGGGACCCAAGTCTTCTAGGGGACCTCTTCCCTTATCGATGGTTGAGGTCATAAGAACAGACCTCTTAAGGTGTCTATCTCTTCCGACCGAAAGTGATGGACATAAAGTACCTGTGTTTCTCTATTCTCAACTGTCAAGTTTACATAACTCTCCTTCTTTGTTCATTCTAGGACCAAAAAGTTGTCGAAACTTTTAGACAGTCAAGTCAAGTCAAGTTAAGTCAACACGTCAGGACAGGTTGAGACGTTGGGCTACTTAACGTCGTACTGTCCGAAGGAACAGGTAGTGGTTGGGGGCCTCAAGTGAGTTTGAGTGTAGGTAGCTCATCCACTACGGTAGGTCGTCAGAGTAGGAGACAGTAGGGGAAGAGGAGGATAGGGGTTAGGGAGGGTCGTAGTCTCAGAAAAGGTTACTCAGTTGAGAAGCGTAGTCCACCGGTTTCATGACCTCAAAGTCGAAATCGTATGTGAAGTTTAAGAAAGAATAGGTTGTCATTAGTAATATATACACACGTTTATATGGATGTGTGTATATAATTAACGATGTCAAAACAGAGAATAACTTTTTACATTTTCTTTACACTTTTCATATTACCGTATGTTTGTAATCTTTTTATAAATGTTCGGACTGTTCTTTGGACTACTGTCAAAACCAAACATTCTTTGTGTAAGAATCATATAACATTTGAGTATAATAAACAGTTTTTGTGTTTAACGTTCCGAAGACAATCGGGACGGTAACAATCGAACTCAGGTGTGGTCACAATAATTTGTCCTTAAACTCCTAATCAATTATTTAAAACCGACGAAATTCACTTAAGGGGTTAAGACTTTAAAGAAAGTGTATGATTATTTGATCTATTAAAGTTATATAAAATAATAAAACGAACACCTGTTAGTATACTTGTACCTTTACTTTGTTACACTATATGACTCCTAATTGACGACACACATTTGTACAGTAGAAAACGAAATGGTTTCACTAGAAGTGGGAGGTAAATGAACAAACGCACAGATAAAACAAACAGACAATTAAAGGAGGGAAAAACCCCCTCATACACAAACCACACAATCATATTAAAAACAAAGGTTTTTTGAAACACGTAAAAATCAAATGTGAGAAAAACAGTAAATATATATATGAATAAAAGTCTATACATAAAATAACTCATTCGTAAACATTTATTAGTTACACTTTATTCCGGTCGATCTTCATAACAAAATGACTAACGTTAAATAATGGTTTGGATTTTTAAACAAAACTAACGACAGCGTATAAAAGGAACGTAAAACCTTTAACAAAAATAATATATACGAAATATAATCCCTTAACGAAACTCTCAAATTTAAAAAGACAACTAAACTTTCTCTATAATATCAAGATAAAAAGGACTACCAAGGAAAGTATGAAAACTTTTCCGTCGTTAATTTTATGTCTTATTATTAAGAATTTCAGTATTTTACACTTATGAAATAAATCATTGGACAAATAATTGAGATTTTTTAANAAAGACAACTAAACTTTCTCTATAATATCAAGATAAAAAGGACTACCAAGGAAAGTATGAAAACTTTTCCGTCGTTAATTTTATGTCTTATTATTAAGAATTTCAGTATTTTACACTTATGAAATAAATCATTGGACAAGTAATTGAGATTTTTTAAATAACTATAGTTTATATACGTAATACAGAATGATTTGTTACGTTTATATTTTTTATAATACGTGTTTATTAGTAAAAAAACATTTTAAGACCACCTAACTTCAATAGTTACACAAAATATTATAGTACTACAATTTTATCTTTCTCTACAACTAGGTAACCGTTAGTACAAGGAATGGATGTTTCGGAAGGAGAAAACACACAAACACACAAGTCAGTGAGTCAGTACAGACTGAGGAACACTGGGGTATCTGACATCGGACGGTCCGAGTAGACAGGTACCTTAAAAGGTCCGTTCTTATGATCTCACCCAAAAGTAAATAACAAGGTCCCCAAGAAGGACTGGATCTCTAGTTGGGTACAGGGACTGTAGAGGATGTGACCGTCCGTCTGTTTCTAAGTTTCCTACCAAGGAACAGGAGAGAGTCTTTTTCAACTATAACGATTTCGTCCACTACGAACTTCGACCTCACCTCCACCCTCCCATGTTTTATCTTATCTTTTAACTTCTTGGTGTTTCGATTTTGATATCCTCTAAAACTTATTCTTTATAGTTTGTCGTTGTCTTTTTTTAAATTTTTTCTTTCTTTCTTTTTTTTTTCTTTGACTAAATTGTCTTAAAATTGGTACTAAGTAAACATTCTAGTAACCAGAATATTGGTGACCAGAAAACAAGAAACGAGAAAACGATAAACTTTTTGGGGGATTAACGGACGTTTCAAAACGAACTAAAGTAAAGATGGACGAGGAAATACTCAGGTTCTTAAACAATGTCGTGTTCTGTCCAGAAACTTCTCCGAGAATAATTCATCAAGTATAATACAACCTATAAATGAAGGTTTCTTCAACAAAGAACGTCATAGATTTGACAGGAGAAAGTGACACTTATGTATTTCTATTTTGTCCTACATCCAATTTTTTTATTATTCATTGTTGAAAATATTGAGACTGAGTATGTCATAAAATTTGTGAATTTATGGGAGAACCGGAAGGAACCACAAAGTTACCCGTTCTTAGGAGGACGGTTACGTCCTCTGTACCCAAGTTAGGGACCCACCCCTTCTAGGGGATCACTTCCTTTGTCGTTGGGTCAGATCGAAAGAACGGACACTTTGGGGTACGTGTCTCCTCGCATCAGTCGGTGTCAAACGAACGTCACCCATAATTCAGTGAAGTCAGGACAGGTTGAAAAACTGGGATACCTGGTATCGAGTACTCCGAGGAGACAAGTACTCTAAGAGGTCCGATCTTATGACCTCACCCAACAGTAGAGGAAAAGGTTCCCTAAAAGAACTGGGTCCCTACCTTGACACAGAGAACACGGAGTACGTAACCGTCGACCCAAAAAAAAAATGGTTATTACGGTGGACCCTTCGAGTTCCGTAGGGACAGAGTCAAGTCAAGTCAACGAGTCAGTACATGCTGAGACGCTTGGGTACTTGGTGTCGTGTGGTCCGGAGGGACGGGTAATGGTTGAGGAAGTCAAGTGGGTTTGGGTACAGGTAACTCAGCCACTACGGTAGGTTGATAGAGTAGGAGACAGCAGGCGAAGAGGAGGACGGGAGTTAGAAAGGGTCGTAGTGCCAGAAAAGTTTACTCAGTTGAGAAACGTAGTCCACCGGTTTCATAACCTCAAAGTCGAATTCGTAGTCTGTACTGACTCACTGATTGTGATTGATTATGTTACCTTGTTATTTCAAGAACCACTTTTACTTTTTTTTTTTCACATGAAATAAAAATTAATTTTTCAGTTTTCTTGTTTCGAAAAACAGGTCGGGTCACGTATATAAACGTATTCATATATACATTTATATAAACATATATACGCCTTCTACCAACTTTAGTAAACTTGATGAATAGTATATTGTAGTTAAATTTTACCATCTTAAATACAATGTCATACCATAATATATTCGAAAGACAATTTTTATATATATCGTTTACATAAATTTCTGTAAATAGTCGTCAATGGAGATGTAACATCTTAAATTTCCCAAACTATATAGATCAAGGTTTTAATACAAAAGGTTAATTATTTTTGTGTCCGTAATTAAGGTTATAGATTAATTATCTATGTTTTGATTTCAGTTAACACAAAATAATAAAAAATTTAATAGTGGTTATAATGACAGAAAAAATTTTTTCATTAAATAATAAAATTAACCTCCTATTGATGAAATGTTATAACACCACCAAAAACGGCGTGTAACTGTACTTAGTTGGTACCCATGTTTACACAGGGGGGTAGGACTTGGAGGGAGGGTGGAGTGAGGAGTGGGGTAGGGAGATCCAACAGGGTCTCGTGACCGAAATTCACGGGACGAAGTACGTAGTTTAAACGTGACCGGTAGATAAAATATATACCGTTATATACGAGTTGTAATAATGGAATTGTGAACGGGTAGTTTTATAAGGATCTTATTCGGACTAGGCAACCACTTCAAAATATTACAATATTACAAGTAGTAGTAGGAGTGAACTTTTTTATTTACTTATTTTCTTGTATCCTTGCACACATACTAATTTTGATAGACTTGTAGGAATGTTCCTTTCTTCGTCTTGTAAAATTATTTGTAATTATACAGATTATAAATAATTTTATCCTAACACAAGTAAGAGAGAAGGGGTATATATAACGAATGTACGTTCGTGTGTCTGATCTAAGTGCCTCTATTAAAAAAAAAATAAGTACTTCATAAAAATTCGGTACTTTTACTTTCGAAGGTGAGAAGGAAAAGATTCTCCTCAATCGAATTAAGGGTATGGTCGTGTATATAGATCTTACAAAACGTTATAAGGAAACTTATTTTTTATAAGTCAAGTTAACATGTTTATAGTTCGCTAAATCATAAACTCCTGAAACTTACATATATATAGCATCTAAGTACTAAAAAGAAAAAAAATAAAAAATAACACACACATACACACAATTAAAAATAAAAATGAAATAAAATGAAATATTATGACATAACCAAAACGGTATGTAACTGTACTAAAACTGGTTATAGGTTTGTAGACCTGGTCTAACGTAGTTTGGGTGACAAGACGATAGGTCTTTAATTCCATATTTCCTTTATGTTTTGTCCCTGAGTTCCGTCCTATAAAAAAATAAGGTATCCGTCGTTTTTACACCTCTCAAAAACCTACATATGATTGAATACGGACATAAATTTGTTGAAACACAAGGTAATGTATTTGGGTCAACTTCCGTCTTCACAATGTTTTCGATCCAAAAGTACCTTTTTAACAATAAAGAGGTTAAGAGTTTAACGTTATGTCGCATTGAAAGGTACAAATGAAACTTATAGATCGATAAAAAGATTCGTTTATCAATAGAAATTTAGACAACATGATTTATAGTTCTTTCTTAGTGGGGGTACCCCACTTCTTACACCTTTATCGTTCTTACTGAGAACTGGTACCAGTGTCGTAAAAACGGTAAGTGGACAGGATGGTAACGAGAGTGTTATTCTTAGATTGAATGTACGAAATAAAGGTCTCTGTGAATAAACATTGACGTAAAATAAGTAGAATATATCCTTTTTGACGAACTTCTCTGTTCGGTAGTAAAATCCTTTTCTTGTACATTACATTTTATCTCCCGAGCAATCATTCTTCCGTTTGTAAAAGATACCTCAAATCTTTACCCTTGTCCGTTGTCCACCATATTAATATGTATATTTATTCACTGGTATTAGAACACAGTCGCATTGATGAAGTTATGTAAACAGAGGGTGTTCTATTGTACTCAGGTAAAAGGGATGTCTTTTTAAATCCATTTTATGTAACTTTAGTAAAATTTAAACAAAACGTTTCAGATTACATTAATACCATTTATCATGTTCTAAACCATATTCGAAACCTCAAGGGACCACCGAGTCTGCCATTTCGCAGACAGATATTGCGCCCTCTTCCTTTACCGTTAGGTGAGGTCATGATAACAGACCTTTTGGGGTACCTGTCTCCTCGGACCATCCGATGTCAGGTACCCCAACGTTTCTCAGCCTGTGTTGACTCGCTGAAGTGAAAGTGAAAAGGAACTAGTGAATTGTCTCGAAACGTTTACTTAATGATTACTATAGACTTGAAGAGTACATTGTTATTTTGGTAAATTATTAGTTTTGACTTGATAATTTTCCTTTGTACTTTCTGTATTTGTCCTATAAAATAGTATAAATTCTTAACATAGAAATCCTTATCTTGTGTTCATTGTGCGGACCTTTTAGAGTACCTGTCTCCTCGGACCGCCCGATATCAGATTTCCCAGTGTTTCTCAGCCTGTACTGACTTCGTTGAATCATGTGTGTGTTCACACGAAAAGAATTAAAGGGAAGAAGAAAGAAAACGTACCTGTGTCTCTATTCTCAACTGACAAGTTAACATAACTCTTCTTTAAGTATTCCTACGATAAAAAAAGTCGTTGAAACTTTTTAAAGTATGTGAATGGTTTATAAATATTTATTACGAAAAATTTTAGATAGTTAAGATGTTATTAGTCAATATTACACACGTTTATATATTTACACGTATGTATACTTAACAACGTTAAAAGAATAATTTTGAAATTTATTTACACATTTTATATTACCCTATGTTAATAATCTTTGTTTAAATGCACGAAGTATTCTTTCTTTGAACTACTGTTAAAAGTATACATTCCTTTGTGTAAGAATATAACATTTGAGTATAGTAAGAAACAGTTATTAATTATAATGTTCCGAAACAAGTAGAACTTTAACAATCACATTCAGGTGTGGTCTCAACGATTTGTCCTTTGACTCCTGGTCTATTCAACGCTAACGAAATTCACTTAAGGGTGAAATTTTAAAAGATGATACCTGATAATTTCACTTGGTAAAGTTGGACAATATAATAAACCCAACACTTTTTAATATACTTTGTCCCTTTACTTTGTCAAACCACGCGACTCCAAATTGACGACTTACATTTTGTACAGTAATTAACAAAGTATCCCCTTTGTTACATATACCCGATATTTGTCATATACCCGATGGGACCACCAAGTCTACTATTTCTTAAACAGACGTTACGTTCTCTGGACCCAAACTAGGGACCCAGTCCTTCTAGGAGACCTCTTCCTTTACCGAATGAAATAACTTATTTGTAAACGTATAATAGTTCATTTTATACGAGTTAAACATCATAGTAAATTGACTAACTCAAAATAAAGGTTTAGATTATATAAACAAACTAACGACGGAATCAAAAAGGGGATAAAAAAATTTCAGAAGGAACTTTAACAATATTATATCGGAGACAAAGAAAAAATACAAAACCCCCGAAAAAACCGGGACTCCTTGCACCCTGGAGTCGAGGGATGTAGGGTACGTTACCTTCCACTTCAGAGTTGCTGACCTAGTGGTCCCTTTAGGGAAAGGACGGAAAAACTTTAAAAGAAACAAAACAGATAAAGAACTATTTCCAAAAAAAAAAAAAAAAAATCCTTAAATACAAAAGACAACTAAATACTTCTTCTTTACTATCAAGACAAAGTAGACCATCGAGGAAAATATAAAAGTTTTTAATATAAATTTTATGTCATATTACTAAGAAGTCAAGTCAAGTTACCGAGTCAGTACCGGTTAAGAAACGCTGGGGTACTTAACCTCGTGGGGTCCGGAGGGACAGGTAGTGTTTGAGGGTCTCAAGTGAGTTTGAGTACAGGTAGCTCAGCCACTACGGTAGGTCGGTAGAGTAGGAGACAGTAGGGGAAGCAGAGAACGGGGGTTAGGGAGGGTCGTAGTCCGAGAAAGGGTTACTCAGTTGAGAAGCGTACTCCACCGGTTTCATGACCTCAAAGTCGAAGTCGTAGGTAGGAAGGTTACTTGTAGGTCCTGACAAGAGGAAATCCTACCTGAACAATCTGGAGAAACACCAGGTCCCCTGAGAGTTCTCAGAAGAGGTCGTAGTGTCAAACGTGTCACGACAGTTATATCACGACACGTAAAAATTTAGTATATTTACCCATCAAACTAACATGCATTAAAAGTGAAGGTATTCTTTATTATTTTACTTATTTTTATCATGTTTTAAATAAAAGTTGTATACATAAATAACGTAATAAAGGATTTTGAATTTCCTTGTATACTTGTCACTTGAAGGTCTACAAGTTCGACCAAAATCTTTTCCGTCTCCTTGGTCTCTAGTTTAACGGTTGTAGACGACCTAGGACCTCTTTCGTTCTCTCAAGGTCTTTTTGTAGATAAAGACGAAATAACTGATACAGTTTTGGAAACTGACACACCTAGTGACATTTGACACCTGTTAAGACTTTCTTTACCCTTATGGTCTGGTGGACTGGACGGAGAACTCTTTGGATATACGTCCAGTCCTTCGTTGTCAATCTTGACCTGTACCTTGTTGTCTGACCAAGGTTTATCCTTTTCCTCATACAGTTTCGACATATAACAGTGGGACGAATAATTTGAAGATACGTCTCATGTAGTACTCTTTGCGACTTGACCTTCTTCGTGTTCGACCTTAGTTCTAACGGTCCTCTTTATAGTTCTTGGAGTCTATACGTTTACTGTTGTGGGAATACCGTCTTTCACTTCTCCTTGAGTTTTCGGAGAACTACTTTCACTTTCTCCTCTCACTTTTTCAACCGAATTTCGAGTTGTAAGTCTTTTGATTCTAGTACCGTAGACCAGGGTAGTGAAGTACCCTTTATCTACGCCTTTGTCACCTTTGTCACAGTTAAATAAAACCCCCCGAGGTTTTAGTGACGTCTACCACTAACGTCGGTACTTTATTTTTCTACGAATGAGGAACCTTCCTTTGAATACTGGTTGAATCTATCGTATAAGTTTTCGTCTCTGTAATGAAACGGTTGTTTCCAGGTAGATCAGTTCCGATACCAAAAAGGACACCAGTACATACCTACACTCTCAACCTGACACTTCTTCCAACTCACGGCTTCTTAACTATGAAAACTTGACACCACAACCTCTTCTGGGAACTCTCAGGGAACCTGACATTCCTCTAGGTTGGTCAGGTAAGATTTCCTCTAGTCAGGACCCTAAAGAAACCTTCCTTACTACGATTTCGACTTTGAGGTTATGAAACCGGTGGAGTACACTTCTCAACTGAGTAACCTTTTCTGAGACTACGACCCTCCCTAACCCCCGTCCTCCTCTTCCCCTGGTGTCTCCTACTCTACCCATCTACCGTAGTGGTTGAGCTACCTGCACTCAAACTCACTTGAGGNACTACGATTTCGACTTTGAGGTTATGAAACCGGTGGAGTACACTTCTCAACTGAGTAACCTTTTCTGAGACTACGACCCTCCCTAACCCCCGTCCTCCTCTTCCCCTGTTGTCTCCTACTCTACCCATCTACCGTAGTGGTTGAGCTACCTGCACTCAAACTCACTTGAGGTCCTCAACCACTACCTGTTCCACCGGACCACACGACTCTAAGTACCCCAGTTCCTCAGTCTGTGCTGACTCACTGTCTTGACTTGACTTTCCTTGTGCATACAGGTTTTTATCTTTTTACAATTTATACATTTTCGTTCTAGTGTGAAAATAAATTAATATTATGACTACTCATTAGGACAAAATTTAAACGAATAAGATATTTCAGTTAACTTTTACGTTATTAATAAACAATTATACTATAAAAAGTTCGTAATAAAAGTTTTAGTATACATCTTTTATATATGATTTTTTAAATAGTCGTGTACGGGGGGTGACAAGCATCATCGTGAGAAATGTTATCGGTTCTGTACCTTCGTTGTGTTCGTAGGTAGTTGTCTACAGACCTATTTCTTCTACACCATACACACGTACGTACGAGGTAGTAAAGGCTGAGGAAGACTAAGGTACCTCACATCGGACAGTCCGAGGAGACAGACACCTTAAAAGGTCCGTTCTTTTCACCTCTAGCAACGTAAAGAAGGAAGTACCCTAGAAGGGATGGGTCCCTAGCTTGAGTGCAGAGGACGTGACCGTGCCCCTAACAAACGTAATATCTTAATTCCAAAACTAAATAGATTAAAACTTTAGAAAAAATAAGAAAATTAAGTATTTGTAAATCTCGGTGATGAAAATAACAGATTAATTTCTTATATTTTAATCTTAGGCAACGCGAAATAATAACAAAAACTGTAATTGTGGTAGTAGTACAATAGAGTTTGAACCCGTAGATTTAAAAGGATTGAATTATAGATTCATCTCATTCGGACTTTACAACTACTTCGAGATTTCACAGTATTATAAATAATAATAGGAGTGAACTTTCATTTTATCTGTATGTTTCCTTGTGTATTTGTTTACATGTACAATGACTTTGAAAGGTTTTGTAACATCCACAAAAGTTGAACACACGATCTCTACACTGTGTTTTTCTTCATTTTTTGTGTATAATTTTAAAGATTACGAGTAATTTAACGCTAGTAAAAGTAAAGACATAAATACGTAGAGTCTGTTTTCGTGCGTTTATATCTATGTACGTCTTATTTTTACAAGAATGAACACATAGTGAAATATCATTCTTACCTTTTAAAGGTGTGAAAAGGAAGAGATTAATTTTAATCGAATTAAGGGTATGGTCATGAATATAGAGCTCACAAAACGCGAATAGGAGACCCTATATATTGTGAGTGGGATTAGAGATTTATAAGTTAAGTTATCATGTTTATAGTTCCCTAAATTTTCAACTCCTGTCATTATATGTCTATAATACCTTATCTCGAAAAAAAAGGGTGACTACAGGATTTGTGGACCTGGGTTAACGTAAGTCGATAAACGATAGGTCCTTGATTCCATAATTTCCTGCATACTTGCACTCTAATTCTCATACCATAAACGACACCAACCAACACGATCCTATTTCGTCTCTCTCTGAAACTCACATGTACTTAAGTAATAAGATAGGAGTCTTTGGGACCGAACTAAGGTGGGGTGTAAATTTCCGTCTTCACGACATTTTCTGATTTAAAAGACTTTTGCAAAAACGGGTAAAGAGTCGGACGTTGTGTCACACTGAAGGTTATTACTAATACATCACTAAAAAGTATTAAAAGAAACATCTCTAAGACGTGTCCAAACAATGTAAATAAGAAAACATAGAAAAATATAGGAACTACGATGACACATACCATAAACTTAAAAAGAAGTTAAAGATTAGTCTATCTTTACGTTACCTAATTTTTGTAAAAATTGGAACTTTTTTTTTTTTTCGTTTATTCCAGGAAACCAAGAAAGTACCACCTACAGTCCATACTTAGTTGCGGATATTAATCTTCTTCACCCCCTTTATGNACACATACCATAAACTTAAAAAGAAGTTAAAGATTAGTCTATCTTTACGTTACCTAATTTTTGTAAAAATTGGAACTTTTTTTTTTTTTTCGTTTATTCCAGGAAACCAAGAAAGTACCACCTACAGTCCATACTTAGTTGTGGATATTAATCTTCTTCACCCCCTTTATGTTCTTTTATCAAGAAGTACTAGTGTCACCAACGAAAAGTGGATGGAAGGGTAACAAGAGTCCTACTCTTAGATTATATGAACGAAGTAAAGATCTCCGTAAATGAACACTGTAAAATCTATTCTTTTAGATAAACCTCTTTGTTTGGTAGTATAATCCCTTTCTTTACTCCACATTTTAACTCTTGGCTGATCACTCGTTCTTCGTAAAAAATATCAAATCTTTACCCTTATCCGTTGTACATCGTACTATTGACATGAATATTTATTCACTGGTACAAGAACACAATTATATTCAAAGGGTGTCTTATTATACTCGGGTCAAAGGTGTTTTGATTTTGAGATTACATAACTTTAGTAAATTTTAAGTAAAAAATTTTTCAGATTACATTAATACCAGTCATGATGTTATAAACCATATTCGAACTTAGTAATTGACTCTTAGACTAAGGAGTCGGTATTTCTTAGACGGAAGGTTACGTCCTTCACACCTAAACTAGGGGACCAACCCTAGTTTTAAACAGTAAACCTTTATAACCGAGTGACATGATACGTCTAGAAGGTTTACAGTTGTGTGAATTAAAAATATCGTAATTAGAGTGTAGTATACCTGAGATCTTTTAGGGAAACATGTAATCATTCTCTTACTTTACCTTTTTTCCGGTTTTTACGGAATTATAAAGATACTTTTAACAACACTGAAGTGTGTAGAAAAGGGTTTACCAGAATTCCAAGAGTCTCGAGGTACCTGTTATGGAGTTACGTACAACGTAATCTTTGAGGACTCCATCTTCCCCTCTTCGTTCCATCTACTAACTAATAGTCACTTGGTTCTTTTATTTAATAACTTAACCCTTAATGTCACCTCTTCAATATAGGTTCTACAAAAATGTTTTAACCGTCAACACTCGTAATGAATGCATCAAAGCTAACCGTAATATCTATTCAGTAAAATAAATTATCTCTTTTTCGGAGTTATAGTCATTTCCTTTTTATTTAGGTATAAGACTTTGTTATATCGACAAAACTCTACATATAACGTACAAAACAAAAATTTTCGATTCGATATCTAACGTATAAATAAAGAAGTTATTTAACCAGACGTACGAAAAATGTTATACTACAAATGATTCACGGTAAAAAATTTTTAAGTCACTGACGGTAAAACGGATATATAATAGTCACATTAAGTATTTGACTTAAAATTGAAGTTACTGACGGATCGGACCTTTTACAGGACTTTTCGGTAAATTAAAGAATAGGTATTCCTGTTAATGTATCTCTTCCTTTACCGTTGGGTGAGGTCATACTAACGGACCCTTTAGGGTACCTGTCTTCTCAGACCGTCCGATGTCAGGTACCCCAACGTTCTCTCAACCTGTACTGAATTGTTAACTTGTTGTTTCCTTCTATATTAGTGTTTGTTCTGTGAATTGAGAGTTTTCCAATTCTTTTATGGGATGTACTTATGTAATTCTCCTTTCAACATTACTTGGTTATAGTTACTGAACCAAGTTTGATTACTATCTCCTTTTTTTGTACCCTCAGTGTCCTTATATTTAGGTCTTAATAGACATTGAAGAGGGTGACATCAACGTTTTTTGTATCTAGTATCTTTTCTTTGTGATAGTGTGTACTCAAAGAAGAAACAACAAAAAGTACGTAGAAATAAGGTAGAGTAAAGTTAACAGGACTCATGAACGCGAAAAGTGTGGGACGTTCTCGAAATACTGTAACAGAGCTTAGACAAAACAGAAATGGGGCATTTGTTACCCCAACTCTCAACCCCCTTCTTCTTCTATTTCTAATCGGTGTTACTACACTTCTCTTCTCCCTTATGACACAGGAGGTTTTGCCACTCATTTCTTTCACTTTTTACGACCTTGCATTCACTGTTATTACCGTCTATATACCCGTCACGTCCACGACTTCCGAAAGACGGCTCGTAGACGACTCCTCTCTGACTGTTGGCGGGTTTCCTAGTGTCACATGCTATGTCTATATGTCGTCTATAGTTTGTGAGGTTAGTCCTCCCGTTGGTGGTCTGGTATCTACTGTAACTGGAACTATGACCGCGTCCTATTGAAGTGGTGACTGTACACTAGTGTTATACATACCCTCTATTATAACGAAGCCGTCTTCCCGTTTGCGAATTGGTTCTTACCTTTTCCTTAGTAGTCGTTACGTGGGGAGTCCTTCCACTGTTCAGGTCGAAACCGTTACTATCCCAATCACTCATACCATCGTATCGCGTCACCCATCGTTTACCGGTGTATCGCCAGGTCTCGGTACTCGTACTCGTGAGGTCTGAGGTGTGGACACTTGGGTACCTGTTTCTTGTAGACCTGATTTGTTCGTAACTTCAATTAAAGGAACTCTAACTTGGTCTTCTACGTCTCACGTAACCCATTTCATCACCATGTCCATTTCTCTAGTTGCTCCCTCTCGTAACGGTCTTTTTTTATGTAACCTACTACATTCCTGAGGAGTACTACTTACTCTATGTGTTCCGGTTCCAAAGGGTGTTCCCTCTACTATATGTAACACGTCTCACCCTCCCTCTAGGTGTGTACATGAGAAAGGTCTGGTCCTTAAGGTAATTCTTATTTTATAAACCCCCCGTGTGTACTTAACAACCTTTGGTGGTATTGATTAAGTTATTTCTCTGAGATAAAAAAGGTAGTTATTCAAACATGGGATCTTCTTCTTTGTTTTTTATATATGTTTAATTAAATCTAACAGGAACTCTTACATCTAAAGTCAAACCGTATTTTAATACAAATATTGTCATGGTTGTTAAAACTTATTATCACTAATACTTTTACGTGTCAAATAACTTATTTATTTATAATTTCTTATAAAATTTCAAAACATTTGTTATATTTACATTAAAATGTCGGTGTTAACACTTTAATATCAAAAACAAAATAGTCATTTATTTTCTTCTATGACTCCATCTCTTTCTAACTTATTACAACGACGACGACGACGATTCAACGAAGTCATCACAGGTTGAAACACGCTGGGGTATCTGTCGTCAGGTGGTCCGAGGGGGCAGGGACCTTAAGAGGTCCGTTCTTGTGACCTCACCCAACAATAAAGGAAGAGGTTACGTACTTTCACTTTTCACTTTCACTTCAGTGGGTCAGTGAAGGTTGAGAGTGACTGGGGTATCTGACGTCGGATGGTCCGAGGAGGTAGGTACCCTAACAGGTCCGTTCTCATGAACTCACACAACGGTAACGGAAGAGGTCTTATTACAACTTATAGTTCGTTTTGATCTAAGTATTGGAGTTCACATTGATTGTATTTCTATCAAAAGCCTGTTCATTATTTATTCGTTAGATACAGTGTTAAGTACTCATAGGGAAGATTTACGTATGATCTATAAAGGTAGAATTTAAGGGTGTCTGTGAAATTCAAGAAGTACAGGTTCTGATTTAGTAAAGTCGGAGATTGGGTACCGTTTTATTCGAGGTAATGACTCAAGACTAAAAATCTATTACTACAGATTGTGTGCTAGATGGTTGTAGAAATACTGGAGGAGTCTACACGGAGATCGAATAGAACCTATATATATAAAGGAATATTGAGTTTCATAGAATCAAGAATGAAACAGGTCCAGTAGAGTCGTGTATATAATAAACATAAGATAGAAATCTGTCCACTTTTCAACATAAAAATTAAGTCTTTATTAAAATTATAGTCAGGAAGGATAATGGTGAGAATCGACAGAAAATTTCTGGTGGTCGATATAGGTGAGTAAATAAACGTATTGGAAAACATAAAAAGTTTCGTTTATGCAAGATATCTATGAAAACTTCTGTAAAATTAGGATGAACCATTAAAAGTTTCAGAGGAATAGTTAAACTTATATCTCGAGTTTAAAGAACCATATACTAATTTATTTCAATTGTAATCAAAAATAGAAGAGAAAGGGTACAATAAAGAAAGGTAAGGAATTCGTGGGTTCTCATAGGAGAAAACCTACTACATAATATACTAGTGTCATAGGGTATTGAATCGTAAAGTACGAATTTGAAACCACTAGTGAACGTTTAAAGGTGATGTCGTATATGGAGATCGGATACAACTGAAACAAGTTAAATGAAGGGAATGAACTTTTGGATAGGTGGTATATCGAAAGGACTATATAGAAGAAACTTATGACTCTGTCTTACAGTGAACGAAGTTTTTCTTGGTCGGTAGGGTCTCAGGTCCCATTAAATGACAGTAATTTAAGGGACTGGGTTCCTGTCCCAGTCCTACAAATTAAATGAACGGAGTACTCTTTGCGACCGGACCTACTTCGTGTTTGACCTTAATTCTAACGACCCTATTTATAGTTATTGGAATCTATACGTCTATAGGAATACTGTGTTTCACTTCTTCTTGATTTCCCGGACAATTACTTTCACTTTCTCCTCTCACTTTGCTACCGAATTTCGAGTTGTAAGTCTTTTGATTCTAGTACTGTAGACCAGGGTAGTGAAGTACCGTTTATCTACCCCTTTGTCACCTTTGTCACCGACTGATATAAACCCCCCCGAGGTTTTAGTGACGCCTACCACTAACGTCGGTACTTTAATTTTCTGAGAACGAGGAACCTTCCTTTCAATACTGGTTGGATCTCTCGTATAATTTTTCGTCTCTGTAATGAAACGGCTGTTTCCAGGCAGATCAGTTCCGATAGCAAAAAGGTTATCAGTCACTCTCGACCTGACACTTCTTCCGACTCACGGTTTCTTAACTACGAAAACTTGACACTACAACCTCTTCTGAGAACTCTCAGGGAACCTGACGTTCCTCTAGGTTGATCAGGTAGGATTTCCTCTAGTCAGGACTCGCAAGTAACCTTTCTGACTACGACTTCGACTTTGAGGTTATGAAACCGGTGGACTACGTTTCTTGACTGAGTAAACTTTTCTGGGACTACGACCCTTTCTAACTTCCGTCCTCTTCTCCTCTGTTGTCTCCTACTCTACTAACCTACCGTAGTGACTGAGTTACCCGTACTCAGACCCACTTGAGACGCTCAACCACTATCTGTCCCTCTGGACCGTACGACGTCAGGTACCCCAGTGTTTCTCAGTCTGTGCTGACTCGTTGACTTGACTTGACTTTGTATGATCACTAATTAAGTTTCACTTTAGATCCAAAAAGATAGAGTCTGAAGTGTAGACAAAGTGATTTTGTTTAGGAAACGTTTTCGATTGTTCGACACCTAGTTACTAAATAAAAGAGTAAATAAACAAAAACACAAATAACCGAACAAAAGAGATCTCCTTATACTCGGAGGCACAAAGTTTGATCCTTAGAGATGCAGAGGACGAAGAATTTTAAAGAGGAACGGGTCGTAGGGTCAGTAGAAGATACGTTTCTTGTTCTCCTGACACAACACCCTACTAACACCCTACTAGGTATGAAAGAGAAAGTTTCCACTTCCATTTAACCAATGTTTATGATAAGTCTGAATGGGTCTTAGAGAGGGTGAAGGAATAAAAACGGACACTAAGATCCCTTCATAATTCCTCTGTCTTATCTCTTTTCATAACCCTCATGTTACTGATTTAATGTCCTTCTCTCTAGGTGGAGTTTCACATAAAAACTAGAACGTGACTCGAAAAAAAGTCACTTTCTCCGTTACGTCGTGTGTCATGATGTTTTTCGTAAGGTGTAGCACAACACGATATGTTATGGTGGAGTGAAAGGGAAGAACTACTATTATGTACGTAATGGACTAGGTCTTCAGATTCGGACGTCCTGGACGACCTTTCATGTCCCTGATTACAATAACGACGAAGAGGACAACGGAGTAGGACGTGATCCGTCGGTAAACAACTTTTATCATACGTCATGGGTAACGACGGAGACCGACAAATATTACCTTTTTTCCGTATAAGTCTAATAACAAACTGGAGTCGCGGGTAGGGGACTTTTAGTCTTACTTAGTACATGACGAATCCTGGATTATTCCGTACTAAAAGTCAAAAATTTTTAGGAAATACGACAAAGAGATCTCTACCGGGTACTGTCGCTAAAAATCCTTAAATCTAAGACTCTGTATCTGATTTTAAGACCGTCCGTATACTTCTTAGGAAAGGTACTAGGAAACGTCTCCTTACAGTTCTTTTTCAACGTAGGTCTTTTCTTTCAAGATCCAAGAGACTCTATCAAAGTCAAAAACAATGAGAATAAGATTTGCAAAAAGAACTTCATAGTTTAAATGAAAAAATCACTATGTGTTACGATAGTAACTGTGACTTATAAAGTTCACATACCTTGAATTTAATTTGTGAAGGTAAACAATTTAAAAAATCTTTAAAGTAATTCGTAGGTGGTTCACGATCCGTTACTTGGGAAGTCGTAAATCGTATTCCCAGAAGATACGGAGGAGACCGATAAAATCCAAATGGAACACGTATTTGTCGGTTAAACGTATGGTTGAGTACAAGTAGATACAGATGTCTTTGTTCTTCGTCGTCATGATAAATGGATAAATTTATACAAACGAATAAATAATAAATTTAAGTAGAAACTTAAATTAATCTAAGGAATCCTGACCTTTTCCAGTCAAAAGTAAGGTTAGGGTTTCTTTCCGTTACGGTTTTTTACGAGTTTGATGGTAAGTCAACGTGAGTAGAGTATGTGATTATTTCATTACGAATTTTAAGAGGTTCGGTCCGAAGTCGTTATACACTAGGCACTTGAAGGTCTACAAGTTTAACCAAAATTTTTTCCGTCTCCTTGGTCTCTAGTTTAACGGTTGTAGGCGACCTAGTACCTTTTTCGTTCTCTCAAGGTCTTTTTGTAGATAAAGACGAAATAACTGATACGGTTTCGAAAACTGAGACACCTAGTGTTATTTGACACCTTTTAAGATTTTGTATACCCTTATGGTATGGTGGATTGGTCGGAGAACTCTTTAGACATACGTCCAGTCCTTCGTTGTCAATTTTGACCTGTACCTTGATGTCTGACCAAGGTTTATCCTTTTCCTCATGCAGTTCCGACATATAACAGTGGAACGAATAAATTGAATATACGTCTCATATGGTACTCTTTACGACCCGACTTTCTTCGTGTAGACCTTAGTTCTAACGACCCTCTTTATAGTTATTGGAGTCTATACGTCTACTGTGGTGGGAATACCGTCTTTCACTTCTCCTCGATTTTTCGGAGAACGACTTTCACTTTCTCCTCTCACTTTTTCAACAGAATTTCGAGTTGTAAGTCTTTTGTTTCTAGTTACGTAGGCCAGGGTAGTGAAGTTCCCTTTATTTACCCCTTTGTCACCTTTGTCACAGTCTGAAATAAAAACCCCCGGGGTTTTAGTGACGTCTACCACTGACGTCGGTACTTTAATTTTCTGTGAATGAGGAACCTTCTTTTCAATACTGGTTGAATCTATCGTATAAGTTTTCGTCTCTGTAATGAAACGGTTGTTTCCAGGTAGATCAGTTCCGATACCAAAAAGGACACCAGTACATACCTACACTCAACCTGACACTTCTTCCGACTCGTGGCTTCTTAACTACGAGAGCTTGACATTACACCCTCTTCTGAGAACTCTCAAGGAACCTGACGTTCCTCTAGGTTGGTCAGGTAAGACTCCCTCTAGTCGGGACCCTAAAGAAACCTTCCTTACTACGACTTCGACTTTGAGGTCATGAAACCGGTGGAGTACGCTTCTAAACTGAGTAACCTTTTCTGAGACTACGACCCTCCCTAACCCCCGTCCTCCCTTCCCCTGCTGTCTCCTACTCTACCAACCTACCGTAGTGGCTGAGCTACCTGCACTCAGACTCACTTGAGGCCCTCAACGACAACCTGTCCCTCCGGACCGCACGACGTCAAGTACCCCAGCGTTTCTCAGCCTGTACTGACTCGTTGACTTGACTTGACTTGATTTGACTTACGTCACTATTGGTGAGATAGATCGGTTCGAGGTTATACAAATTTTAAACGGTTTTCTATGTCTTAAAACACGAGAGATACGATTTACGACTACTTTATGTTGAGAAAAGAGAGAAGTTTTGTCTAAGAAATGAACTTTCAGTGGCACATGTGGACACCACCTAAGTACAACTACATACCGTTTTGGTTATGTCATAATATTTCATTTTTTTTTTTTTTCTTTCTTTCTTTATTTCTTTCAGTGGCAAGAAAGAGAGACGATGGGAGTGTAAAATGGGGGAAAAAGTTCTACTACCATTGGACGTCTGGACATGGTCTTCAAGAAAATACAAATAGTATATGGAAATGACTGGACACACGACAAAATTATGTACCCAGTTTAGATGAGGGAGAAAATGGGCACTTACTTCTATCGTGGACCTAAAATTTTTTATTCGTTTAACTTTAACCTAACCTACTGACGTTCAACATACTGACTTGACTTCTTTCCTTTCCGCTACCCCTTCGAACTCGATCACTGAAGTTCCCTTTCCGTACATGGATAAATAGAAAGGACTATATTCAGTAGAATCTCAATAATCACAGATTAAGAGACAGAGACGGTAATACGGTATCAAATATCTACACTTAAAAAAATTTTTTCCTAAGAGAGGTGAGATTTCCAAAACTCTCTCAGATCAGAAAGAGGATGGGTGTTTTCTCGTGTGTAAGGAACATCATGATAGAGACGAAACTTCCACCTAATACAAGAAGGATTCAAAAGGGACTGGTTCTTTATTGGTTTATTGGACGAGACATCCCGTTTCGGGAGATACGGACACTACTGTGTCATCTTACTTTGTTCTGTTACAAAACAGTATTCGGATCTTAGACTTTCCGTAATGGAATGGGTCTGATTTAATGGGTAATGGAATCTAGGTCTGATTTTCCTTACACTTTCCACGAGTACGGTTCCTCTCCCGAGTCCTCACATGTACTACCATCGTGGGACCAAAGTGGAATTACTGGTGTCTAGACTTTACGAATCAGATCGTCTGAAGGGAGCCCTTTGTCCACATTAGAGTGTAGGAATCCTGAGGGTTCAGAGTTACACTTTGTCCCGAATTTAGGGGTTTCTGGTATCTTGGGATTCCCTCCCGTACTATGTTTCAAAGTCTATAAACCTTTTTTATTTGGGGTTGCTCGACCAAGGTCTTACTCTCTTCAGGTCTTTCATTAAGGATACCATGTTTATAGGTCGCAAATCCTACTGTTCAACCTTTAAGAATGGATTCCGTTAATGTTTATTTAGTTTTATATATACACCCACTAAAATATTACACGAATCAACAAAAATAAGACTTAAGATTTTGTAATATGAGTTAAATTTTTCTCTTTTTACGTCGTTATTTTTGTAAAAATTTATCATGTATGATAGTTGTCATTCTTTTACGTACGATAATCCTAAAACACAGAGAAATGAAAGTACATATACATTAAAATTTTTATATAGTCCTAGTGTCCACAAAAAGTAACTACTGAAGTTAAATATATATGAGTGTTGTCTTATAAAAAGACGATACTCTTTCTTTCTTTAGACCAGTGAACACTGTTCTACCTACTTAGAACTTCCTTAATACGATCTACTCTAATCAATCGATGTCTTTCTATTAATGAGAAACCATAGTGAATATACACTGTAGCCTTTTTCGGTCTAAGTACTTTTGATTATCATCTTACCACCAATGGTCTCAAACTCCATACCCCCTAAACCCAATTACAACGAATTCTCATACTTGCACCTTGTTTATCTATTTATTTAGGACCTCAAAATCATTATGTACAGTATATAAAAGTTGAATATGTTACGGAATACGGTGAATCTCGAGTCTCTTTGTTCAAAAATTTCCTGTTCATTTAAAAGTCACTGAATGTGTGATTAAATTTATTCAATTGAGTTCAGTTAAAGAAATTAATAAATATACTCTAATAGGGTCAGTCAAGTCAAGTCAGAGAGTCAGTACAGGTTGAGAAACACTGGGGTACCTGAGGTAGTACGGTCTGAAGGGACAGGTAGTGGTCGAGGGGTTCGAACGAGTTTAAGTACAGGTAGCTTAACCATTACGGTAGGTTGATAGAATTGGAGATAACAGGGGAAGAGGATGAAGAAGATAGGGTCAGTTCTTTTACCTTTACTTCTACACCAATACTCAATTTTATTTCCCACAAGTTCTGTTTTCAAAATTGAAAACAAAGAATACTAATAGAACTAATACAACAAACTATATTAAACATATTTTCATGTATATAAACGTGATTTAAATTGTGTGAAGACTCTCTTTTTTATTCATTCGGTATCTGTCGTATCCTCCGTTCCTTCTTTTACAAAGCGTCAAATCCCTCTACCCACTTATGTTAGTTCTGTATAACAAAATTTATACACAAAATAATTTTGTATTCTTCACACGTTTTTTTCTCGTATGTGGTATTCACATGTCGAAGTACTTTTAAGTGGTTCAGGAACATTAATGGTAAATCCAGTTTTCGATTTCGGAACTGTCGTGGAGTCTTAGTGGGAGAGTATAGGATAGGTTAGTAATGGATATGGGAACAAGAGATTCAATTTATAGTAGAACTAAAGATTGTGGTGTTTACTTAAAACGGACGACCACTTAAAATATTTTTATTTTAGTATTTATACATACTAAAACAAAGAAAGTGAACTATAAAACAAACTTGTCTGGTGTCAATAAATAAATAAGTCGACCTACAATTACCTGTATCGAAGATCCATAACTTATACGTGGAATGTGGAAAATATTCAAAAGATCACTTATATGCATACGTAACGACCTATGTGTCGACTGTCTGAATCAGTTCTTTTGTAGTCTATGCCTAACCTTTTATTCTTATTTGAGGTTTACCACAACCTTCTTACTACTCCATTTATTTTCGTATCCGTAACTACTTATGTGGAATGTAAACGGTCCCTGAATTTAAAAAATTTACAAATCCAGGTTAAGAATACTAGGTTGTGTCATTGAGTTTCAAAACACCTAACAGTAAGTCCTCGTTTTACAGTCAGATACTTTAATCTATTTAACTTGAAACTTCAGAGGACACTTATTTTCTCCGAAATCTCTTGTACTTTAAAATCTTCTTTCCCGGAAACGAATGTACGTGTATCACCATAGGAAAATTCTCTTCAAATTTCTATTTTTAGTGTTGTTTATAAAGGGTACTGGTCTATAAACGAAAGTAAAACTCTTGACGGGTAACTAATTTTTACCGTAGGGGTAACTGGAGCCCGACTGATTCTCTTGAAGAGTCTTCTGAGATTAATTTACAATACTCTTCCTAACAGGAGAGGAAATTCGTTCTTGGATCACTATGTACAAGCATAGACGAACCAAAAATAGGGTATGTGTTATCCTAAGTAACATCCTCCGTACTCATCTATCTCTAATCGGTATTATTATACATACACACCTCCTTACCTCACAGGGGGTTTTGCTACACATTTCTTCCACTTCTTCCGACCCTGTATCCATTACTGCTACCGTTTCTACACACGTCACGTCCACGACTTCCGGAAGACGGCTCGGAGACGACTCCTGTCCGACTGGTGACGGGCCTCCTAGTACCACATCCTCTGACACTACGTGTCCTACAGTTTCGGGGGTTAGTCCTCCCGTTGGTAGTTTGGTATCTACCGTAACTGGAATTGTAACGGTGTCCTATAGAACCGGTGTCTGTACACCAGCGTCATCCATACATCATACTGTAACGGGGACGTCATACCGTCCGCAAACCACTCCTTTCACTTTCCCTATTGTTCGTAATGTGGAGATTCTTTTCATTCCTCGGGTCGGAACCGTTACTGGCTTAATCACTCTTATCATCGTATCACGTTCCCCATCGTCTACCGGTGTATCGCCAGGTCCCGGTACTCGTACTCGTGGGGTCTGAGGTAGGGACACTTCCACACGTGTTTCTTGTAGACCCGGTCCGTCCGAAATTTTAGTTAGAGAAACTCTAACTTGGTGTTATATGTCTCTCACAAGCCTTCTCACGACCACGTGTACTCTTATAGACACTTCCTTTCTTCCCGATCCTTCTACATGTAACCAGACACATTCCGAAGAAGTCTCATCTACTCTATGTATTCCGGTTTCAAGGGACACTAACGTTACGATATGTACCATGTGTCTCCCTTCCTCTGGGTGTCTACGTGAAGAAGGTTAGGTCCCTACGGTAAATCCTACTTACTCTAACCTCACTCCGATCACGGTAAGTCTTTTTTGTATGATCGACAACCTTCAAGTACCATGTGGCCAATATATTAACGAGACATCCGTCTTTTTCATTCTAGTCTTTACTCACCTGTTCATTCTAAAGGAAATAGTATCAACTATTAGACACAAAAAAACATCTAGTTAGTGTACATGTAAGAGAATACAACTTATACACTACAATGTAAGAGTAATACACTGTAATGTGAGACTAGGAAGGAGTCACTAGTTACGTTTCTTTATCTCCTTTTGTTATCTTACCTTTTCTGATCTCTAGAGAAATTCTTTTCATCTCTGTGGTTCCCTAATAAAGTACGTTTCTACCCGTGTTATTTCCCGTCTTTACCATCCCTGGATTGTCTTCGTCTTCTATAATTCTTGTCCACCGTTATGTGACTTCTCGATATGTCTTTTGTAGAAGTGCTGGGTCTATTAGTACTACCACACTAAGTGGTAGTGGATCTCAGTCTGTAGGACCTTACGCTTCAGTTCACCCGGAATCCTTCGTATTGATACTTGTTTCGATCACCTCCACTACCTTAAGGTCAACTCGATAAAGTTTAGGATTTTCTACTACGGCATTTTCCCGGTCGTTTAAATCTTATGAGTCGTCACTGGTGTCCTGACCTTTTCCAGTCAAAAGTAAAGTTACAGTTTCTTTCTGTTACGATTTCTTACGAGTCTGATGGTGACTTAACGTGAGTAGAGTGTGTGATCATTTCATTACGAGTTTTAAGAGGTTCGGTCCGATGTTGACATGTACTTGACAATTGAAGGTCTACAAGTTCGACCTAAATCTTTTCCGTCTCCGTGGTGTCTAGTTTAATGGTTGTAGGTAACCTAGGAACTTTTTTGTTCTCTCAAGGTCTTTTTGGAGACGAAATAACTGCTGCGGTCTCGGAAACTGACACACCTAGTGTTTTTTGGCACCTTTTAAGAATTTTTCTCCCCTTATGGTCTGTTGGACTGGACGGAGGACTCTTTAGACATACGTCCAGTTCTTCATTGTCAATCTTGACCCGTACCTTATTGTCTGACCAAGGTTTAGCCTTTTCCTCATGTAGTTCCGACGTATAACAGTGGGACAAATAAATTGAATATACGTCTCATGTAGTACGTTTTACGGTCCGACCTACTTCATGTGTGATCTTAGTTCTAAAAACCCTCTTTATAGTTATTAGAGTCTATACGTCTACTGTGGTGGGAATACCGTCTTCTACTTCTTGATTTCTCAGAGAGTTTCTTTCACTTTCTCCTCTCACTTTTTCAACCGAATTTTGAGTTGTAAGTCTTTTGATTCTAGTACCGTAGGACTGACTACGACTTCGACTTTGAGGTTATGAAGCAGTACACTACGTTTCTTGACTGAGTGACCTTTTCTGGACTACAACCATTTCTAACTACCACTCTCCTCTTCCCCTACTGTCTCCTACTTTACCAACCTACCGTAGTGACTGAGCTACCTGTACTCAAACTCATTCGAGACCCTCAACCATTACCTGTCCTTCCGGACTGTACGACGTCAGGTACCCCAACCTTTCTTAACCTGTACTGAATCGTTGACTTGACTTGACTTGACTTGTGAGAGTAACCTAGTACGGACTTCGTAATCTGTAACTGGTCTACCTGACTAACTTAGATCAACTACACGACCTAGACTTACGCGGAAAATCTTTCTAGTATATCAAGTAAGAGATCCGACTTCAATTGGAGATTGATTTGTTATCCTACTAGTTCCTAACTAATTTATAAAACAAAAAGTCAACCAGTGGTAGAATTAGTTTCTACAGATAAGGCAAGACTTTAGAATAGTAAGAAGTTACCGAGAACACCCGAAGTAAAAGTCTCAATTGGTCAGATTAGATCCCCCCATATGACTGTTACGATAAATGGGTCAAAATCGAGTTTAGAGGAC
Source organism: Capra ibex (assembly GCA_006410555.1). NCBI lineage: Eukaryota > Metazoa > Chordata > Mammalia > Artiodactyla > Bovidae > Capra > Capra ibex. Next base: position 90,360 of record SJYO01033432.1, read on the forward strand.
GAAACCCAAGAGTCCTTTAGCTTTATGTCTTTTGATATTTAGTAGGGGACACGGTTTTCGAAAGAAATTCGTTTTAATATATTACTAGAATTTCCATTTTTTATTATCATTATGAGAAAGATTGGTAGTTCACTTCACTTCAGTGAGTCAGCACAGACTGAGAAACGCTGGGGCACCTAACATCGGGTGGTCAGAGGAGGCAGGTACCCTAAGAGGTCCGTTCTTATGACCTCACCCAACGGTAAAGGAAGAGGTCCCCTTAGAAGGGTTGGGTCCCTAGCTTGGGTCTAGAGGACGTAACGTCGTCTGCGAAATTGGAGACTCGATGGTCCCTTCCGGATTGGTAGTCTCCCGGTAGGTAATTAAAGAACTCAGATATGGTTTTCTTTATCTATCATCTCTTAGTATCCTTCGTATTATTAAATACTCTTTAATTATAATAAAAAGATCCTAATATTAGAGAAGATTACCTGACGCATCGGATTAGGTTATTCTTGACTCCTAGGTAGTGACATTTGATTGTGTTAACTGTAAAGGAAATCTTGTATAAACCTCTTCCTTTATCGATAGGTGAGGTCATGGGAACGGACCTCTTAGGGGTACCTGTCTCCTCGGACCACCTGACGTCAGGTGTCCCAACGCTTCTCAGTCTGTACTGACTTACTGAAAGTGAAAGCGAAATGTTGTAGTACGACGTAAAGGATAGGTCTAGTGGTGGAGTCTCTTAATATCTTAGTTATAGAGAGTCAGACACGATAGGGATTTTGATTTAAAAGTAGCATGTTTTCTCTAAGAGTTATGTAAAAAGTTTAGGTATCCCCTTTTTTTTCGTCACCCTTTTTATTTCTGACTGTTTTACCAAGACTCATCATTCTTCCTTTATAAACAACACTATCACATAACACTTCTTTGTTCTTGTGTAACTACTAGTATCTTACATATGTTTCACCTACATGTTCAGACTTCTTCGTCCTCCCTCACACGACTGAATCCCCCCCTTTACATGTTCATCAAACTATTCCCTCCTTCAGGTTTTCTCTCTTGATAAACTCTTTTTTTATTATTAGAGAAACTTATTGTTAATAGTTATAAGTCTAAATATCATAAAGGACACATATATTCTCCATTGAGTGGACGGTGAAGTCACTGTAGAGACAACTTTTAAATTCCAACCCTTTTTAACCAAGAGGAAAGGAATATACACAGAAAATGTTTTTAACATATAGGAATCAAAAATTTTCTATTTAAGACTCATCTACTTTAGATCCCGGGGAAGCTTAACTCTTTGTTAAGTTTATAGTATTCACACCACACTTTAGCTCCGTTAAGAGATTTTACTTTTTTTATCTACTCTTTGTCTCTTGTATACTTTATTCCGGTAGTAAAGAGAAAAGTAAAGGGGGTGTTGATATATTTAATAAAAAAAGTGTCTTTACGACAAAAATCAAAAGTGTCGGTCACCCTACATAGTGAAGAAATCTTATGAGGAGTGTTCCTAATAAGTCATACTTGGTGTTCTAAATTCATATTTTCGTAATTTTTTTGTCTCGTATGTTCGGTCATACATCTCCACCTGAATTTTATGCCAGGTAGCACGGGAAAGTTTTGAATCCTCTTATTAGGATAAACTGTTGAGAGAAGAAAAAGAAGAGAGTAATAGTATTAGTCATGGGTGTGGAAATCTTTCGTTTGACGTGGGAGTTAAGTCTTTAGACGAATGGGACTTTCGACGACCTTAAGAAGTTTTTTAACTTCTGTATAGATGTTTACTTCAGTATAAGTACAGATGTACTACTTGACCCGAACGTCCTGTTTACATTCTGGACATAGCTCTGGTACTCCTCCATCTACCTCTTCCCTTATAAAGATAAAAGATAAACCACGTACACCATACACATATACTATAATAGACTTCAACTTCTTGACCTTTTTGACAATGATAGAGCAAGATGATAGCAGAGTCTCCTTTTCAATAAAAGGTACATGTACATAAATTCAATAGATAATTTTTTTCGAATCCTTAGTCTATATGGACCCAGGACTCCTGGGACCGAGTCGTTAACCCTTAACGAAATCTTTAATAAAACAGAGTTTAGTATCAGATCCTGAGGGTCATATTAAAAAATATTCATGTTGTCTCTTATACATCGAGACTCTGGAAAATTTGAAAGTCTTAGTTTAGGAAACCCCTCTGACTGGACAAGTGTAAAAAGTTTAGAATCGTGTTTCAGTACGTGTTTTAGTATGACTTTTTTATAAAAACTTTTTATTAATTTATTACAACCATATATTCGTTGACTCAAAACATACACTTGAACATTTACAATCACAGGGATTATTTGCACAAATAATTTATTAAAACTTATCTAATAAAACCTAATAGATCTATATGTGGTAGAGTGACACATACTTCTTATAAAATGAAGAGGGAAAAAAACAAACAAACAAAAACAAAAAGGAAAAACCGGAAAGAAATGACCGATCCTATCGGGAGCACGTGTTACACCTTACTAGACCTATAAAAACAAAGAAATAGTACTGACTCATATCATTTTGGGTGACGACGACGACGACGACGATTCAGTGCAGTCAGCACAGGCTGAGACACACCGGGGTATCTACCGTCGGGTAGTCCGATGGGGCAGGGACCCTAAGAGGTCCGTCATTTTGGGTCCATCTCTTTGGAGTAAGATGTCAGTTCACTTTCTGTACCTGAATATAAGGTCACGTCTTCGTGTAGACACGTTATTATTTTCAATTAGTATACGACAACTCAAACGATCGAAAAACAACTCTGAAAAAATTATAAGAAATTCTTATAAACGGACGTCAAATGGAAGAACATCAGAAATGGACCGAAACCATAGATATCCTATAACCGGAGTATTTTACTCAAACCCTCATAAGTTCACTACTACATTATTCAAATTAAAAAAAAAAAAGACAACGTCCTAACGAGTCCATAAAAAAGAATATCATTTGTAAGTTTCAATATCATAATAGTTGAATGTAGATAACCTCACTAGTATACTAATAGGAGGTAGAATAACTTGTGTAACTACATATTACTAATCGAAAAAGAAAAACATAATTTTATACCAACTAAATATCATATAATCAAAACATCCTTTTTATCTTCGTACGAGTCACACAGACTGAGTCACTGGGCTACTTGACATCGTGCGGTCCGAAGAGACAGGTACTATAAAGGGTCCGGTCTTACGACCTCCCCCAACAGTAAAGAAAGAGATCCGATAACAGGGTTGGGTCTTTAACTTGAGTGTAGAGGACACAGAGGACGTAACCGTCCGACTAAGAAATGGTGACTCCGTTGACCCTTCGGGTATAATCGAAGTCCACATGTCGTATAACTAATTTATAAAAATATCTTATGTGAGTTCCAATAATTTTAAAACTGAGATAAAGGACCCGATGTATTATGTAGAAACACGTAGTAAAAAAATATGTATGGTCAAACCTGGAGAATTAGGGATGGGGATAGAACGGGAGGGAGGGGAGTGGAGAAAACAGTACTATCGGTCATCAAACAAGAGACATAGACACTCAGACAAAGAGAATACGACATAAATAAGAAAATAAATAATCTAAGGTGTATTTCCACTATTGTATGTACAAAATAGAAAGAAACAGACTCAATAATTCATGTTATAGGAGGTCTAGGTAGGTACAATACCGTTTTTCGTTTTTTCGTTTCAGAGTAAAAACTACCGACGTATATAAATAGACAACTACCTGTGACCTATAAGGTGTATAAATTACGTAAATTAATATGGGTGTGTGTGTCCATATGTTTTATTTGAGAAAGTCTCATTGTTAAACGTTGTGAAGGTTTGAACAAATTACTTTGGTGTCTTGGGGTTATAATTTTGGAATTGTTGAATAACAATTCAGGTATCCCAGAGTTCCTCAGCTGTGTTGACTTCGTTGTTTCGTGCGTGTAGTTAGAGGTTTCTGAATAAGCGTCGACGTAACGTGACTCAAAATGTGTAGTCGAAAGACGGACGATAACACAGTATTGATTATACTAGGAATGATAGTAAGGATGTTTTTAGTGGAACATGCAGGAAATATAGTCCCTTGAAAAAGGATTGTGTTAGAATCCTCTTGGAGAACTTTTAAAAAGTACAAAAAATCCATCATCAAACCTGATTCGAATTGAGTCTCTCCGAAAGAGTTTCCTTCCTTATCTTATAATTGTATTTGAAAACTGGACAATTATAAACAAATTGCACTCAGACTCACTTGAGACCCTCAACCACTACCTGTCTCTCCGGACCGTATGACGCTAAGTACCCCAGTGTTTCTCAGTCTGTGCTGACTCACTGACTTGACTTGACTTGACTGGATTATAATAAAAGTCAATATGCTACTCTTTTTGGTTTCTTGAAAGATTAAAGGAGAATAGTTACTCTGGAGAACAGGTAAAGAAGTGAAGATACACGACTCGGTGCAACACGTTACTGGTACAACGAAGTCAGTACAGGTTGAGACACGTTGGGACACCTAACATCTGACATCGGACGACCCGAGGAGACTGGTACCCTGAGAGGTCCGTTCTTATGACCTCACACAACGGTACGGGAGAGAGTCCCCTAGAAGGGTTGGGTCCTTAGTTGAAGGTAGTGACTTCAGAGGACGTGACCGTCCACCCAAGAAATGGTGATCGTGTGGACCCTTCGGGAGAAGTGAAGGTATAAGTGAGTATTTGTATGTTCTTAATAGAAATGATCTGTAGAACCGTGTGTGATAGTATGGGACGGTTGACAAGATGTTTGATATTTGGTGTACACCTATTTGTCCGAAGTGAATTTGAAAATACGGATACATAATAAATAAAGTATTCATATACTATACAATTTTATGTACGTATTATAAATATTCGTGTATCTGTACGAATTATATCAAAATTGGTCTTTTTCGTTTTGTCTGAAATTCGTCTATACAAAAGTAAGTTCTAAACAAGGAACTTCTTAATGAAACGTCTCGAATCCTTGACCCCTCATATACACGGTAGACAATCTAATAATAAATAAAATAAATTTATGATGAAATGGATTACGTTAGTTATAACATTGAGTCGTATATAGTTTCCTTCCAAACGAAGATCTGAAAAGTACATAGTATCGATAGACAAGACCTTACTTCGGTACGAAGTGCTTAGAGAATATTGACTTTTGAAGGTGAGACCGGTCCTCTAGACACCACTCTCAAAACAAAAAAGAATTGCACAAAATGTTTCACTTAAAAAAGTGACGGTTGGTTTTTAGAGTTAAATACACACAGACGGGGAACAGCGAAGGATAAGATCTTCTTTCCATATGACAACACGGTCTAATGAAGGACAAAAGTGAGAGGTAATTGGACGTGAATAAAGATGTTTGGGGTCCATACTATAATTTAACACCAGTACTATATGAGACGATGTACATGGGTCTTTAAGGAAGTGACAACCATCTTAAAGTCAGAAGACACTAAGGAATCTAAACTAGTTCTAGATGATTTACTTTAAATTTGAAATTTCTTACAACATCACTCCATCTCTCCTCGTCCTTACTTTTTTTCGTACATTTCTTCCACCCTCCTCTTCCCCCACTATCTCCTATTCTACCAACTTACCGTACTGACTGGGTGACCTGTAGTCAAACTCCTTCGAGATCCTCTACGACTTCCTGTCCCTTCGGACCTCACCACGTACGTCAGGTAGCCCAGGGGTTCTCAACCTGTGTTGAACTGTTGCCTTCTTCTGACATCACAAAGTTTGCTCGTATTTTGGAATCATGTATTTTATTTAAAAGTCAAGTCAAGTCAATCCAAATCAGTGAGTCAGCACAGGCTGAGTAACACTGGGGTACTTAACGTCGTACAGTCCGGAGGGACAAGTAGTGGTAGAGGGCCTCAAGTGAGTCTGAGTGTAGGTAGCTCAGGCACTACGGTAGGTCGGTAGAGTAGAGCCAGCAGGTGAAGAGGAGGACTGGGGTTAGGGAGGGTCGTAGTCTCAGAAAAGGTTACTCAGTTGAGAAGCGTGCTCCACCGGTTTCATGACCTCGAAGTAGAAATCGTAGTAAGGAAGGTTTCTTTAGGGTCCCGACTAGAGGAAGTCTTACCTGTCCATCGTAGAAGAACGTCAGGTTCCCTGAGAGTTCTCAGAAGAGGTTGTGGTGTCAAGTTTTCGTAGTTAAGAAGTCGTGAGTCGAAAGAAGTGTCAAGTTGAGAGTGTAGGTATGTACTGGTGACCTTTTTGGTATCGGAACTGATCTACCTGGAATCAGCCCTTTCTTACAACTTGAAATTCGGTTGAAAAAGTGAGAGGAGAAAGTGAAAGTAGTTCTCCGAAAAATCGAGAAGAAGTGAAAGACGGTATTCCCACCACAGTAGACGTATAGACTCCAAGAACTATAAAGAGGGCCGTTAGAACTAAGGTCGAACACAAAGAAGGTCAGGTCGCAAAGAGTACTACATGAGACGTATATTCAATTTTTTCGTCCCACTGTTATATGTCGGAACTGCATCAGGAAAAGGATAGACCTTGGTCAGACAACAAGGTACAGGTCAAGATTGACAACGAAAGACTGGACGTATGTCTAAAGAGTTCTCCGTCCAGTCCACCAGACCATAAGGGTAGAGAAAGTCTTAAAAGGTGTCAACTAACACTAGGTGTCAGTTTCCGAAACCGTATCAGTTATTTCGTCTTTATCTACAAAAAGACCTTGAGAGAACGAAAAAGGTACTAGGTCACGTACAACCGTTAAACTAGAGACCAAGGAGACGGAAAAGATTTTGGTCGAACTTGCCGTTCCTCAAGTGTCAAGTGTATAACGACTTCGGACCAAACCTCTTAAAACTCGTAACGAAATGATCGTACACTCTACTCACATTAACACGTCATCAAACTCGTAAGAAAACGTAAAGGAAAGAAACCCTAACCTTACTTTTGACTGGAAAAGGTCAGGATACCGGTGACGACTCAAAAGGTTTAAACGACCGTACAACTCACGTCGTGAAAGTGTCGTAGTAGAAAGTCCTAAACTTTGTCGAGTTGACCTTAAGGTAGTGGAGGTGATCGAAACAAGCATCACTACGAAAGATTCCGGGTGAACTGAAGTGAAAGGTTCTACAGACCGAGATCTAATCACTAGTGTAGTAGTACTAATAGACCCAGTACTTCTAGAAATAAATTGTTCAGAAATAGGGTATTTTAAGACTTTAACAAGTGAGTTATAAAAGATCTTTCGAAACTTGGGGTATTCATGGTACATCTATTTCGATATTGGTTTCAATACTTCGACCTTAACTTAGTGAGATCCTTCAGTCTACATAATTATTTAGGTCCAAATATGAAGTTACTTATAGTCCATGTCAGGTATGCGGGGTGGTCTCTTTTTAACAATTTTAAATTTACGTCAATAACTCTAAAAGGAGAGACGAGTTTATAAAAAATTTACATATAGATCAAAGTTGTTTCGATTTAAATGGAGGAAAGAGTAATCTCTGGACACCCTTGTAAAGAGACCCTTGGATGTTTGGAAAAAGAACCTTTTAGGGGTCCCTTCATAAAATCTCTCCGAAAGATTTGATTACGTCGTGTTATAATGACTCGTTAAAAATTTATCTCTAAATCTTTGTAGACCGTTTGGTGGGTTTGAGTCCCACTCTAACCCACTGAGTTCTTTTTTATGTATTCTTCGTATCTATAACGATTTATACCCCCTAAACTTAGTCTCTCATCTGTTTATTCCTTCTGATTTAATAGAGAAATATAAACTTCGGTTTCCCTAAAAGTTTATTAGTACTTCTCTTTCGTTTTACACCCCTCTTAATTTTTATTAAATCCATGACCTCCTTCCTCTAACATACTACGATTATATTGTTCCTGGTTTCTCTATTATAATGTCCATTCATGTAAAGACATGTTATTATCCTTTTGAGGAGACAAGAGGTATTACATTACAAGAGGTATTTACATTCTCACAATGACTCTTTTACCCTTCAGAAACGGTTTTTTTAATCACGTTCTCAACCTTCCTTAAGGTCACTGGTAGATAGGGTTGAAGGACTGTTACTGTAATTACTTAGTAGAGTAAGAGGAAAACTAACTTATGTAGACTACTGTCAATAGGACAATAGATTGATTTTAAATATAGTCGTACTTACTGGTTATAGTAGTTTGAGTTCAGATGAAAGAAAATGGAAGAGGATAAGTTGTATAAGTATAAGTTGTATGCAGAAAGACGACACACGAGTCATCGAGTCAATACAGGCTGAGAAACACTAGAGTACCTGATATCGGGAGGTCCGAGGAGACAGGTACCTTAAAAGGTCCGTTCTTATGACCTCACTTAACGGTAAAGGATGAGGTCTCCTAGACGGTTGGGTCCCTAGTTTGGGCCCAGAGATCGTAGAGGACGTCCGTCTAAGAAATGGTGACGTGAAAGACCTTTCGGGTACATACAGGAATCCCACACATTCATATTATGTGTTCCGTAAATAATCGTTCCCAGACCCCTAACGTTGAAATTTGACACTTCATTCCTTTTCGAAATCTAAACGTAACTGTCATTGGTTTCTAGACTTTAATACTTCCCATATACGACTATAACGGACTCTTTCTTGAATCGTTTGTTACTTTTACTTTTGACCTTTACGGGGTCTAACACGTGTAAACAACTTTAACTCTTTGGAGATCATTCATACCTACCTAACTTCCTTATGCTCATTACTCTCTATATAAGTCTCTAAATTTCTCCAGGATTAACACATCCTAAAACATTTATTTTATTCCTACAACCGAAAACTAGACTCTACATTTCTATGACTTCCAAATTCCCTTCTGATCTCTACTGAAAGCCTCTTCCGTTACCGTGGGGTGAGGTCATGAGAACGGACCTTTTAGAGTACCTACCTCCTCGGGCCTACCGACGTCAGGTACCCCAGTGACCCTCAGCCTGTGCTGACTCGCTGAAGGCAAAGTGAAAAGTGAAAGTACGTAACCTCTTCCTTTACCGTTGGGTGAGGTCACAAGAACGGACCTCTTAGGGTCCCTACCCCCTCGGACCACCCAACGGCAGATACCCCAGTGTGTCTCAGCCTGTGCTGACTTCACTGAATCGTCGTAGTCGTCTCTACTGAAGTGAATGTACGTAAAATGCTTTGTTTTATTACCATTACTGTGATTATTATTAACATCACCATGATATATAAAACGACTATTGCAAGGTCCAACACCATTTTTAGAGGTACTAAAATGAGAAGACTTGTCATTTTTTAAATGTCAACTCTTTTAACGAAAATTTTCAAAAGCCAAAATTGAACGAGGATAAAAGACTTTTCGAAACGAAAATAGAAAAAATACATAACTATATTAAATAGGTTGTAATAAATTTTTAAAAGGCGACTAATTTCTATTTCTAATTTTTTCTGTGTATGAATGTATCTTTGGGGATCTGTCTTAGAGTTTCTCTGTCTTTCTCTTTTTCTCTCTTACCATCGTTAGTTTTAATCTTGAAAATTGTAGATAATATACCCCTCTAATTTTATATTATCTTGTATATATATATATATATATATTGTTAGGAATTACTTTCTTTTGTATATTATCTATAGACTAAATTACTTACTTAGTTAAAATATTAGATTATGTTTGAATTCGTTCTCGAAAATTTTTGTCTCGTTTTTTTTAAAACGTTTTTTTAAAATTTTCTAGGACTTCAGAATACTAAAATTAGTTTTCGATAGGTACAGAGTCTTGTGTCTCTCTCTACCTTTCGATTGATTTAACTGATTATTTATAAAATGGGATAATTTGTAGTAAGAAGTATAAATAATTCCCGACTTTTATTATTTATGTTTTTAAATTCATACTAATAAATATGTATATATAAAAAAGAAATGGATGAGTCTCTAAATTCTTAGGTGTTCTTGATAATTATTAATATCGAATTTTACAGTGACTAATTTACAGTTTTCTTTTCGAAAGTGCAAATAGTTCTTCTTTGTTAATCTACAAATTCCCTTTTCCGTACACCGACCCGTAACATGTAACGTTGAATAATACATTAAAATTCGGACGGTTTATAAACAGGGACTAATAAGATTGAACCTTATAAGTCTGAACATCTCTCTAATACAAATGGAGTATTGTATACACATATTATTCATTTCAGAGTGTGTTAAATTTACTGATACTAGGTCACCTGTATGGACCTTCCTGAAAAACCTTCTTCCCTTTAATATACTCTTCAACTATCTTAACCACAATAATGTTGTCCCAGGCAATAGGTCTTTGACTAGGTACCCTGTCTTCGTTCATGATCACTTACCAGACCGTTATACCGACCCTTGTATGTCTTTCTCGAATGTCATACTTTTATTCTTTCTGGTCCAGAAACGATACGAACGTGATACGTAAGAAAACTAAGTCATTGTCTGAGTTCTGGGGAGCTGTTCTATTTTGTTGTGTCGGACCCACATTTTTCGTTTAAAAGTGGCTTTACATAATAAATACAACACTTTTTAAAAGTAAACAGAAAACAGAGACTGACTTTTGTTGGATGATGACAGAGAACATGTCCTGTATAAGTAATCTTGGTTTTCATTGTACGAAACGGTGACTGGTAGTACGTATCTCAGTTGTCGAGGTCGCGCTGTGGATTTAGGAAGTAGGAGTTGCCCTAAGGACCCGACCTTCGACGTGTGTAGACCTAGAGGAACGGTAAGACGAAGCACATGTAGTAACGACAGCACCCCTTGACACCCGAGTATATGTAGTAGTCGGCACTCCTTCGGGATGTAGACGGGTACATGATGAAGGATCGGAATGACGGGGAATGTCTATAATCACCCACGTGAAGTAAACAAGGGTCATACAACACATAGAAAGTCGAGTCGGAGTTTCTCTAACTGAAATTACGGACTGAACACGTCTACAAAAAGTAGGTGTACGACTGTCCGTACCTCAGACCACACGAGTACGAATAGTGAGACCTAGTGATACACCGGTAAACGATGGGAGATGCGATAAGATGTAGGAGTGGTTGTGGTGTCAATAGTTCCGACCGGAACAGTGGAACTGAACTTCACACAACTACCACCATGGCAAGTGAAAGGACTAGTTCGTAGAAGGGATAACGTCCTCGTTTGGAACAAGTTGTGTGGAAACACTGGTAGACAGAGACCGGTTTAATAGGACACCGTTATAGTTCTAATTACGGTAGATACCAGAGTATTGACGACATAACTAACTTCCCAGACTATAGTAGGTACAAAGGGAGAAAATGTGGTACTAACACGGACAACATCATTTAGACAGGAGACGTCTACGAGGAGTGTCTCGGAAGTCGTGGACATGTAGTGTGTATACACGATAACAGTAGTGGATTCAGGGTCGGAAGAAGTTAAAGAAACGAGCGGTGAAACCCCCTACGTTGTATGGAGTGTTACAGGTGTAAAATTATCGGTCGGAGATGGATAACGACGGAGGGTGGAACTTAGGTTAACAGACACCTCACTTCTGGTTCGTCTAGGTACTTTCCCACTAGTTTGACGAAAAACCTCTCTTTCTGTAAAACTCACACTCTATTCAGACCCTATATCTTAAGACATAAATCATGTTTTTAATTATTTTCATACATTTTCTTTTTTTATTTACATTTTAAGTAGTCGGTACTCCAGTCTTTTTAATGGACAGTCATAAGACGAGTTTCTAAATACTATTTTAGTGTTTTAAAGATGAGACTCTGGATTTAAAATATCTTTTTTAACTGTCCTTTATTATTATAAGGGTGTCTGAAAATGAAATAAATCTGAAAGACCTTACCCGTGTCTTACTTCGTATATTTCTTTATCTCTTTAATCACTATAACTAATTCTCATATAAGAAGATACACACACAAACGCACACGAGTCAGTACAGGTTGAGACACTAGGGTACCTGACATCGGACGGTCAGAGGAAGTAGGTACCCTAAAAGGTCCGTTCTCATGAACTCACCCAACGGTAAGGGAGGAGGTCGCCTAGAAGGACTTAGTTCTTAACTTGGGTTCTACGAACTCAGAAGACGTAACCGTCTTCCTGAGGACACAACTAACCGTCTAAGAAGTGGTGACCCGGTGGACCCCTCAGGGTATAAGAGGATATCCGACGATTATACTTCTTGTATCAAATTATAGTACAACCACCAAATCAGTGATTCAACACAGGCTGAGAACGCTGGGGTACCTGATATCGGAAGGTCCGAGGAGACAAGTACCCTAAGAGATCCGTTCTTATGACCTTACCCAACGGTAAAGGAAGATGTTCCCTAGAAGGACTGGGACCTTGACTTGGGTCCAGAGCACGTAAAGTCCGTCTAAGAAATGACTGACTCGATACTCCCTTCGGGATATAGTATAATATGTATCAGTTCAATAATACTTTATACGAATGGTGAGTTGTATAAAAACGTTCTATTAAAAGGACGAAGCTTCGTTTTGGACTTAAAATTTTTATATAATAGTTATGTTTTCACGAAGAGACATTACGATGAACATTCGAATATTAGTCACTTCAACAAGAGAGAACTTTAACACAAAAACCTAAACCGGTTGAAATGAGTATTTCATAAGAGAAAATTTGGTATGGTTTTGTATCGTGAAAAGGGATGACAGTCAAAATTTGTGTATATAAAATAGTACGTAATATTACTACAAAATATGTTTTATACGTTTGTAAATAAAGTTTTGATATCGTATTAAAAGTTCCGTTCTTATGACCTCACTCCACGGTAAAACATGAGTACCCCTAGAAAGGCTGGGCCCCTAGTTTGGGTGTAGAGGACACAGAGGATGTAAACGTCCACCTAAGAAATGGTGATCGTGGGACACTCTTCAGGGAGAGTAAACTATCAACTCCTTATACTCTTTATGTTTGTCGGTAGACCCACTTAGATCCTTATGAATTTAAATTTATGGTATTACACTTATCCGTATGCGACACCCTTCTCCCACACTCTCCGTTGTTGGTGTTATTTCCGTCTCGTATTGTGTTTTTGGACCTTTTTATTTTGCATCATTTACTTTTGAAACTGTGTGAGTTCATTGTTAGAGGTTAATTAAAATATAGTAGAAGGGGTAAAGTTTTGGTTTCTACTCAAAGTGTCTTTCTTTACTTGTTGTTGTATTAACCCTTTTGATTCTGAGTGGTGACTTAATCTCGGTCCTCCGGTCTTAGTAACTGTTTAAGAATCTGTCAATACTTCGTCTATCACTACCTTCTTTTAAGATGAGTCACAAGTACCCTCCCCCATCAATCTCTACCTGCCCCTTCTTGTCCTCTTCTCTCCACTCCTGTTCTTTTTTTTCCACCTATCTTAAAGTTTAAGGTAGAGGACAGACCTCTGGTTCAACACTCCGTCTGGAGTCACGTTACCAGGTTAGAAAGGTGTAGTTGGAGTGTATTAAACTAATCTAGACCTTGGTTCCATAACACATACTCGTTGAGGGTCAGTATAAAGTTAAATAAATTTAGTGTAAAGGACATACCTTATAATAATGGTTCCCTTTCAATCCCCTTACTTTAACGTTCTACTATGGTTTACATCACTTTCAATAGAACGAGAATGTATTAGAACTCTTGTGAAATTGGTTAGTACACATTGGACAGTGTACACATCTACATGTCTCTATTTCTTTTATCTTGTGAGAGGTCACCTAAGTTGTAATATAACTTGTTTTGTCAAGTCTTCCACCATGTTTTTACGTACTAGATACGTTTGTTCGTTGAAGTTGTATACATATAATAGTATACACTTTATCTACTGGTCAGGTTCAAGTTACATACTTTGTCCCGTGAGTTTCGACTACGTACCCTGTTGGGTCTCCCTATCCTATCCTTCTCTCCACCTTCCCCCTAAGTCCTACCCTCTGTGTACATATATGGACACCGACTAAGTACAGTTACATACCGTTTTTGGTGGTGTTATAACATTTCATTAATCGGAGGTTAATTTAATTAAATTTTTTAATTAATTTTCTTTTTTTTCTTACGTTGAAGTTCCCGACCAACGGAGTGGAGCGTACTCCTAGGTCCGATTCCTCTTACTGGTCCTCTCCCGACCGTTTATTCAGATGTCAAACCTGATTTCTGTTCCCTTTAAAGGTAAAGACGACAAATGACCACTACCACCTATGAAAGTGTTGGACCTATCTCCGTAAAGGGGTAACCTCACTTTCTCATTTCCGAGACGAGTTTCTTTGTTATGAGTCTAAACCCATTTGAAGGGACCAAGTTAGATCTTACTATTGTCCTCATTCGGAGACAACGGTTACACTATGGTCTCAATAGGTTTATTGACCTTTATTTCACATGAAATGTACTTAGTATCTCCGGAGTTAGTCGACCTTTCTGTCTCTATTACTTGGTATGAAATTTCTTCTGGTATCGTTTTTAGACAGGTCTCTGATTAAATCGAATCATACTTCTCGACGATCAACGCGATGAATCCTAATCTCACCGAGGATCTTTGTTCAAGGGTGACTCAAGAATACTTTAAAGTGTATTCTTTGGGAAAAGGATAAGACTCGTAAATGTCCAAGTTCGTAGACTAGTCTCCCATTCTTTGATCTGGGACACTCCATGCATGTTTGGACCGACACCAAGACTTACGTGCAGTATGTAAACGATTATTCCTTTCGAGGGACTTACAGGGAGACGTGACGTAATGTGATCCCTGACCTATGGGGATTTTGAACCTTTCTCCGTGTGCACCTCTTAGTAAAGGTCTGGACTACTCGCCTTGGAACAGTCTAACACGATTTTTGAGTAAAAAGAAGGCATAATCGTCCTTAAGCAGACACCCAGGTGGTGTGAATACATTTCAGTCGAAGACTGGACTGACGTCGAGGTGTCGGAAGTTGTTCATGACCTCTTTACCGGTAGTATGACCGAGTTTTGACTATCAGAACACTTGGACCTGATCCTGAGTCTAACTTGTAAACAATTCATAGAATTTATTCATCACATAACTAATACCGAAAAGTATCATTGTAGACACTAACTGACCTCGTAAAAAGACTGGATAGCCATAAGGGAACGAACTGATACCCGGATAGATTAAAAGAATCTTTACAAACCATGGACCGGTCTAGACAATCATTATCTATTGAAACTTTCAACGATAATTTTACTGATACCGGAAAAGAGAGGTAAAAGAAATAATTGAGTGAACCAGACGGTTAAGGATCTCCCTTTTATAACTGTAAAATTTAGTTTGACAGTGTTTCACGTCGGTCTCCCCTTTCAACTGCACTAACAACCTAAATGGTATCTTAAGGGGTCTGGAAGGTATCCGTCATAGAGGGAAGTCACCAGGGTCATCAGTCAAAACTACGTCACAATCTCGAGTTCTGAAAAATATTAGAAGAAGGAACTTTTAAGAGAAAGGTCTAAATTAATTGGTCCCTTGAAGTCTTACAGACCAGGGGAGAGTTGAATAGACTTTATTAGAGGTAACTTCTTTTCCACTAATAGCCAGGGAACGTTGGGGAACGTAAAGTGTAAACTCTTTTACACGGTGGATAGGGATTACATGTTGATTAGGTACATGTTTTTCATCTTTACAGTTGTCTAATATGTGCTTTCAGTGTGTCTAACCTATAGTACATTTACCTTATACGTTTTAAACCGAAGTATTGCGTTAGAGACACGAAAGATTTTTACTTCTGTAATTACTGTGGTGTTACCATTCCTATTGAACACAGGGGACCGGTCAATATAAAAACAGACACCATATCCTTCACTGGGTAACTGCGTCCCCATCAATATGATGACGGACCTCTCGACCGCTGCACTTCCCGGGACGAATATGACTTATAAAAGATTGAGAAAAACACACACACACGTGCCGAGTCTTTCGGAAGGTAGAGAAGGATATTGATCGTATGTGGAATTCTTCTACAACCATCCTATCATCCTGTTTCATAAGAACCATAGGAGTAGTGTTGACGATCTCACGTACAGTTATATAGTTATCTATACTATTCGTTTGACAGATGGTGTTAACCTGTCTAACGGGTTTTTGTAGTAAGGGGTTGTGCATAAAGATCTAAGAAACCAAGACCACCAGGAACTATTGTCTTAAAGGAACCTAAAGTAAAACTGGTTTGTGTCTCCCCATACACATGAACGGTGTCCGACACGTATATGTTTATGGAGTCTACTTGAACTTTCGGATTACTTATCTAATAAAGTTTTCCGGTGAACCAATATTCTACTTACTTTGCTCCTGGGTGAGGTTCTAAATAAAAGGACCAACGACAGACCCTACCCTCCCAAAAGAGTCCTTAAGATGTTTCTACGTAGAACTAGTAGTAGAAGTAACATTATGTAGATGATTAAAAGTTTACTAACAGATCCACGGAACTGTTCCGTCAGTTTTTCCTCATTACAGAAGGATTACGCTTTACAACTACGGTTAGGATCTTGAACTCTTAAGAAACTTTACTTTCAGATACTAATAGTGAGGAGATTAGGACTTTTTAACTACAACGGGGGTAGGTAGTCTTTCATCGGTCTCGGCAGTAGTGGGGGCAAGGGGAGTCCTACCTCCTCGTGGTTTCCTTTCTCCCTTAACTTTGACCCGTCCTGAGGTTCCCTGGAAGAACCACTGCTCTGGGGAGACACAAGGGGACGAATAACAAATATCTTTTTCGAAATCAGAGGATTAGGAAGAGGTTTAAGGTTTCCCTTCGTGTCCTTAATTATAATCTCTTCCTTCCCTTACATCTCCGTTTCATGTTTCATTCTCGTTAGTCTGTTCTTTTCATTATTATTGAATTTGTTACAGTCGGTATTTCTTGAGGGTCAAGGAAAACCTTCTATATCCATTTCCAGAGTACACATAAGGAGTCAACAAAACGTTTTTGGTCTCGGGGTGGTTACCTGTGACGGGTGGTGTTAGTGTGTCTGTGGTCTGACCAACATCAGTCTTCTGACAACTACAACTAAGGACTTTGAAGTGGAACTATATAGGAGTGGCTGTTAGTCTCTAAACACGTTTTGACTAGTGTGTAGAATACTAAGATAAGAAGAGTGACAGAAACTTTTGGGAAGGAATTTTCTGTGCTCTCCAAACCTAGAAAACTCGTACGTAAGTATACACACACGATTCAACAATGTCATCATAGACTGAGAAACACTGGGACACCTGATGTTATGATCTCACCTAACGGTACGGGAGGAGGTCCCCTAGAAGGTCTGGATCCCTAACTTAGACACAGAGAATGTAGAGGTTGTGACTGTCCGTCCAAGAAATGGTAGAAGGAGAAAAGGAACGAACCAAGGGACGTTATTTACGATACGAAGGGGAGGGGTGTTCAACTACAGTCATCTAACTAAACGGTACTTAGATCGTTCACCTAAGGTCAAGTCAAATCACTGTTGTGATGGAAACTTTTACCAACGTTTGATACTGTCTTCTATACAAGTATAAAATCATGACTTTCACGGGTCGTTCGTTATTTTAGTTTCGATTGTGGAGATGACTCTACCTATTTCTCTTCGTACTTATTATCTTTTTGTTGACTGGTTTTTTGTGAACTTTTCTTACAAGTATCAGTGATGATTGTTTCAACTAAAATTCAGTTCGATTTTATAGTCTCATAAGAGTGTTTAAGTCGACCCCTTTTCTCTCGTTTGTATATTATCATGAAATCTCCCTATCGTATGATTAACACATACCCTCACTTTCAGGGTATACTTCTACTAAAAAAATACTTCTACTAAAAAAGGTTGAAAATAGTTGTATTAATTTAACAGATCCGGAAAAATAAGTTGTTTAAAATTTAGATAAAGATTATTAAGATTCTCCCCTTTTAGTTGTCATGTTTGTCTAATCCTATAGGTATTTTATTAAGAGAAACTATCGTTTTTAATCTTTGTCAAATTTGTAAGTTCTCATTATTTTACAAATTAAAACGAAGTTGATAACTTACCTTTCAAATCGAGATTTTAAAGTCAACGTTCAGTATATCTTACTGTACTCTTTACATGTGATATAATTTATCCCCCTTTTCACGTTTTGAAGTATGTCATACTTCAGATACACTTTCTCTTATAATATGTATCATTAAGGTTTTAATAACCTGTTTATCTCTTCCGTAAAATTTTACCCGTAACGAAGTAATCTTAATGTTCACTAAAAGGTTTAAAAATAGTACGGAAAGATATCAGAGAAAAATCTAAAAAAGATGTAATTTTTTACATAAATATTTATTTACTGGGTTAGTTTTTTACCCGGTTTCTTGATGTATCTGTAAAGAGGTTTCTTCTGTATGCCTACCGATTGTTTTTGTACTTTTCTACGAGTTGTAGTGAGTAATAGTCTCTTTACGTTTAGTTTTGGTGTTACTCCATGGTAAAGTGTGGTCAATCTTACCGACGCTAGGTTTTCAGATGTTCGTTATTTACGACCTCTCCCACACTTCTTTTCCCTTGAGAGAATGTGGTAACCACCCTTACGTTTGATCATGTCGGTGATACCTCTTGTCACACCTCTAAGGAATTTTTTAACGTTTATCTTGACGGAATACTGGGTCGTTAGGGTGACCACCCGTATGTGTGGTTCCTTTGGTCTTAACTTTCTCTATGTCCATGGTTACAAGTAACGTCGTGACAACTATTATTGGTCCCGTACCTTTGTTGGATCTACAGGTAGTCGTCTACTTACCTATTCTTTCGACACCATGTATATGTGTTACCTCATAATGAGTCGGAAATTTTTCTTATGCAAACTTAGTCAAGATTACTCCACCTACTTTGACCTCGGATAATATATCTCACTTCATTCGGTCTTTCTTTTTGTGGTTATGTCATATAATTGTGTGTATATATACCTTAAATCTTTCTACCATTACTATTGGGACATACGTTCTGTCGTTTTCTCTGTGTCTACATATCTTGTCTTAAAACCTGAGACCCTCTCCCTCTCCCACCCTACTAACCCCTCTTACCGTAACTTTGTACATATGATAGTACATCCTTTGCTTAGTGGTCAGATACAAGCTATGTCCTATATCCTACGAACCCCGACCACGTACTTCTACTAGGTCTCTCTACTATACCCCACCCTCCACCTTCTCCCCAAGTCCTAACCCTTGAGTACATGTGGACACCACCTAAGTACAGTTACATACCGTTTTGGTTATGTCATAACATTTCGTTTTATTTCATTTTTAAAATTTTTATTTTATTTTATTTCCAATATTAATATTTTAAAATTTTTTTTCTTAATGTTCACTAAAAGGTTCAAAAATAATACGAAAAGATATCAAAGAAAAATCTAAAAAAGATGTAATTTTTTACATAAATAAAAAGTTATTCTCTTCTTTTAAAATTTACTATAAACAGAGGTGGTCAGAACCACCAGTATAAAGAGTGAACCCTTATTTCGTAATTTGAAATTATACAAAAACGAAAACAACAAGGAAAAAGATAAGTTTTCAAAGATTTACGGATAGATCATGGTATTCGGGTTTCAAGAAAGAGAAAGTTTATCTAAGAAGACTCTGTAGTTTAACACCTCTCAGTTAGTGAACCCTATGGAACGACTTCTAAGAGGTCCCTTTGATTTTAAGGATACATTCTTCTACG